>PVKE010034306.1:0-17460 GCA_004027555.1 Craseonycteris thonglongyai | reverse complement strand
GGAACTGATACTGAGTGATGGGCACATAATACGATGCATGAATGATGTGAGGTGGACTTGTACATCTGTAAACTGTCTAATTGTTACCAACCAATGTAACCTCATCAAATTTAACAATAAATTAAAAAATAAAAAAAATAAAAATAAAAATAAAACAAAAACAACAAAACACACCATAAATAAAATGGAACCAGTCTAAGGCTGGGATCTCCATCTCTCAAGGAAATATCATTTCCTATCCTTTGAACTTGACGTATCCTTTATTCCTTTCTCACTTTGGACATCAAAGAAACTGTGAATATCTAGTTTATCTAAAGGGTCATTGTAAATATTAGCTTGATTGGTAGGGAAGTGTAGAATATAGCAATGTTTTCAGAATGACACCTTGGAGATGCTTGCAGCCATCTTATTTAATAAATCTGAAGTATTGCTATTAATTTTTATTTAGAATAAAAGTCTGTTTCAAGGGATTTTAGAAAGCAAGTAAGAATTGATTTTGATAAAATGTGTGGAAGGAAATATAAGGCTTAACAACCTAAATCATGTTCTTCCAGGGAGAAATATGGATCAACATTCAGAGAAAAAGCTGAAAAGATTAGGTAAATGATTAGAGACATACTTCATATTCTATATGAATATAACCTTGGGATGACTTAAGGCTCTAGAAATAATAAGAATCTTGTTAAGCATTACAATTTATTTCTCTCAAAAAGCTGGTGAAGAAATAAATACTGAATAATGTTTAGCATTCTTATTTGATCTTAGAAAATAAAATACAATACATTAAATTTTCACAAATATTTTTACATATTAATAGAAAGTATAGTATACCACCTTCAATTCCATAATATTGGATCTTCTCCTACTAGAGTTTCCTTAATCCAGGGTTCTCTAGTCCTAGAAGACTAGCTATACAACTGTTCATTTTTAGTGATGTTGACATGAACCCTTCTAATACCTATTAACACCTTCCCTCACAGTTATTCATACATTCTTACACAGGCTTATTCAACAGCCAAAAAATAATAAGTCATGGTATTATTCAGAAAAGTATTAAAATTACCAGGAAACATAAGAGGAAAGACAAATATGCAAAAAAATTAAAATAAGGTCAAAATGCAATACAAAAAAATACAGTACAATATAATGATACATGATTAACTATGATAGTAATAATAATATATATTATAATATTTATTATATATCTATTTAGGCTTGGATCTTTAATGCCAGTTATTGCAGAAATTTCAATCTTGAAATTGAATATAAGTCTTGTCTATTTGATGAGAATAAATTTTGTGACTTCAAGGTGTTATGAAAAATAAGTTCTTTCATTGAAAACAAACAACACCCAATGAAAGAAGAGTGATGTTACTAAGCAGGAATAAAGAATTTTTAAAAACTAACTCTGAAATAATGTTTTATGAAGTTTCCTTATAAATTGTATTTAAGAACCATATGGCTTCACTTATATGTGGAATATAAAACTGAAAGTAACAAAGAAACAAAAACTCATGGACAGTCAATAGTTTAGTGGTTACCTGAGAGTAAAAGAGGGCTGGAAAGGGGGGTAAAGGGAGGAGGAGTCAAATATATGGTGATGGAAGGAGAATTGACTGTGGGTGGTGACACACAATGCAACACATAGACAATGTGTTGTAGAATTTTACACCTGGAACATATGTAACTTTTACTAACCAATATCACCCCAATAAATTTAACAATAAAAAATTAAATTTAAAAATATTGGCTTAACTTACATATACTTTATTATAAATTAACTTAATACAGGTAATTTAGCATAAGTAGATAAATACATCTTGAAAAGATGTATTATTAACCTAGTTTATAAAATAATTATTATTATTTTAAATAGAAAGGGATATTGGTTGGATAGGAATTAGGATGATAAAAATTATACAAACATAGGTGTTCTGAAATACCATAAAATATTGTCAGGGGGGGAAGCCGGGATGGCTCAGTGGGTTAGGCGCTCACTTTGCAGCCCCAGGGACCGAGGATCAAATCCCGGCTCCAGCCCGTGTGGACCCACATGCTGAACTGGGAAGTGCCCCCAGTTCAGTTCTCACTGGGGTGAGACCCCCGCCCAGTTCCTGCCCTGTGCAGCCCCGCCCACCTGTGGAATGAAACTATGTGGAAAACCCAATTACATGCAACTATGGAGACTGCTCTGGGCCCTCCCCCTTCTCTCTGTCTCTGACTGTATCTCTCTGTCAAAAACAATAAAAATAAACCTTTAAAAAAATATATTGTCAGGGATTCAGATATAATCAACCTCAGTTCTAAGTCCTTCCAACTTAAATAATGTTCTACTTCTTTCTTCTCTCTGTCCCTAACATCTGAGGTTGCTGGTTTCAATGATGTTAGTATTTCTGACTTCCAAAGAGGTAGTAGCAGGAGCTGGAAAAGCTGAGTGTTAGCAAAAGTTGATAAATTGCTAAGAACAAAGCAGTCACTTTTTATTAAAAAATAAAGTACCTTTCCTATTTTTGAGAATTCTCAATGAGTTAAACTTTCAACAGAATAGCAAATTTGTACAGGGATTAGAGCAATAGCACAAAGTTTGTTCTCATTGTGAAGAAAGTTTGTGAGCATGTCTCTGAAAGGTCCCAGGTTGTACTTGAAGTCAGAAGAATCTGGAAACAAACCCTTTCCCTATGACTTCAAGCACTGTGATATTCAATTCTTAAAAATCTGACTTAACCAAGAGTTTTCACCTGTAAAACAGAGGAAATTAAAGACTCACTATTATCAGTTTGCTTTCAATTCCCCTGAAGGTGAAACAACGTACTGTTTCAGGCAAATTCTGGCTCCAGACTTGTATATTTGTTAATCTACTCTCCAGGTTGTTCTCGTGCTTTCTTCTATAGGTCTGGCAGGAGAAAAACCAAAAGGCAACTGAAAAATGAGAAACCATACAGAACTAACAGTTTATCCTCCTGAGACTGTCAGATGACCCAACACTTCAGATGGTGATTTTTGTCTTTCTGCTCATCACCTACATGCTCAGCATCACAGGGAATTTGACCATTATCACCCTCACCCTGCTGGATTCCCACCTTCAGACCTCCATGTATTTCTTCCTCAGAAACTTCTCCTTATTAGAGGTTTCATTCACAATGGTCAGTTTACCCAAGTTCCTGAGCACCATTATTTCAGGAGATACAACCATTTCCTTTAATGATTGTACTTGCTCAGTTATTTTTCTTCATTCTCTTGGGAGTCACTGAGTTTTACCTTTTGGCCACCATGTCCTATGACCATTATTTTGCCATCTGCAAACCTCTGCATTACGTGACCAGAAATTGAAGAGTTTGTATACTCCTTGTCTTCTCCACATGGCTAGTTTCATTCTTAATCATATTCCCCACACTCATGTTGCTCTTAAACCTTGATTATTGTAGGTCTAATATTATTGATCATTTTACCTGTGATTATTTTCCTCTGTTACAACTTCCTTTTTCAGACACAAAATTCCTAGAGATAATGGGGTTTTCCTGTGCTGTGTTTACTCTAATGTTCACTTTGGCATTGATATTTCTGTCCTACATATATATAATCAGAACAATATTAAGAATTCTTTCTACTAGTCAAAGAACAAAAGCCTTTTCCACGTGTTCATCTCACATGATTGTCATCTCCATCTCTTATGGCAGCTGCATTTTTATGTATATCAAACCCTCAGCAAAAGATAGGGTGTCTTTGAGCAAGGGAGTCGCTGTGCTAAACACCTCAATTAAGAAATCAGCAAGTTAAGCGAGCCTTTGTGGACATGACAAAGAAGACTAGTTGTCAGAAGCAAATGAAATAATTTGGTGTAATGAACTACACACACATTGCAGGACAATTTTTTCTTTTTTTTTTTTTTTGACAGAGAGAGAGAGAGATACACAGACAGAGACAGAGAGAGAACTGAACTGGGGGAGCTCCCAGTTCAGCATATGGTTCCGCACGGGCCGGGGCCGGTATTCGATCCCCGGTCCCCGGCGTTGCAAAGTGAGCGCTTAAGCCACTGAGCCATCCCGGCTTCCCCCGCAGGACAATTTTAAAAACATAAACATGAAATTTCAGTAGTTTCTTCAAATCACAATGGACTCCCTGACATTCCTGTTTGTTCTTTTTGGGTTTTTTCCTAGCAATTCTATTCATTTAATATATTTCTTATTTAATAACTACTTTTTTATGTCTTTCTGAGCCCAATTCTTCTGAGCAATTTGTTGGAACTTTTTAAGCAATAACTATTTTTAAAAGTAAAATTATATTTTGAGTTTTGCTTAGGAAAAAATAGTCAGTAATGAAGGAAATGCTTTTAAATAATTATATGATATATTACTTATACACAGAAAATATAACTCTCTGATTTTTATTTTTTCCTTTTACCATTTTACGGTTTCTCTAGAAAAAATATATAATGGCTTATAATTTATTGAAAAATGTAAGTGCTTTCATTTAAAAACCATGAAACATTACTTGTTTCTCATTTTAATAGCTTCCATCTATTGATTGAAAGCATAGCCATAGACCATTAACAATATATACTCTTTTAGGTTTAGATTCTAAATAGACCTTCATATTTTTAAATCCCATAACTCAATAGATATAGGCAGATATATATAGGTAGATACATACATACTATAGAAAAGAATAAAGAAATGGCCATTAAATATATAGGACAAGTTCACACTCTCTAATTTCATGGATGGTAAACTGCACTTTCTGACTACTCTAAAAAATACATATGTATGCATATATATAGTCCTTTCAAGTTTTTTTATTTTTTATCATTAACCTTTTAAGATTTTTAGTAATAAAAAGGTACTATAACTCTAATTAATGTACAATATTATTAATGATCATTATAAGATTTATTCAATTGAGATATTCAGCACAGGATTTCTGAGAAAGAAAAAAAGTGACAGAAAATTGAAAGGGATTTAAAATGTTAGAGAAAATTTATAGTTTCTCAATTTCATTTTAATCTATCTGAAATGCAGTTGGTATCTTAGAGAAGACAAGTAGTATATGAAAGTTTTTATAACTTCTGAGCATATATTTTCCCATCTGTAAATCAGGTATAATATTAGGTAAATTAGGAATACATAAATTACTATAAGGATGAAGATAAATCTGTATAGAGCATAATTAGCTATCAATAAATTGTCACAATTATTATTAATATTGTTTCCATATCTAAATTGCTATAGTTTTGAATATGTACAGATTACATTTTTAAGATAGTAAGAACACTTAACACGAGAGCTGCCCACTTAAAAATTTTTTTAAGTTTTATATTATGGGGAAAGCCAGGAAGGCTCAATGGGTTAAGAGCTCACTTTGCAGCCCCTGGGACAAAGGATCAAGTCCCGGCTCCAGCCTGGGTGGACCCATATGCTGAACTGGGGAGTGCCCCCAATTCAGTTCTCACCAGGGTGAGACCCTGGCCCATTTATTAAGTATTAGGGTTTATTTATTTTACATTCTTTGCTATTGAGTTGTAGGTATTCCTTATATATTTTGGAAAATAAGCCCTTACCAGATAAGAAGTTTGTAGATATTTTCTTACATTCTATAGGTTATTTTCACTCTGCTGATTTACTCTTCTTTTTTCTTTAAATGTTTGGTAGAATTTACAAGTGAAACCATCTGGTCCTGAGCATTTATTTGTTGGTGGACTTTGGATTAGGACATAAATGCCCACACTGGTTATAATGGATCTGTTTAGGCTTTCTATTTCTTCATGATTTAATTTGAGTAAGTTGTATGTTTCTAGTAATGTATCTATTTCTTCTCAGACATCCAGTTTGTTGGTATATGATTTTTCAGTGTAGTTCTTTATACCTTTTTTATTTCTATGGGATCAGGTACTAATAGCCCTTCTATTATTTCTGATTTTATTTATTTGAGTTATCTTTATTTTTATCTTTGTCTAAATAGATTCGGGTTAGTCAATTTTGTTTACCTTTACAAAAAGAGAAAAAACCTTTGATTTGTTAATTTTATCTATTGGTTTTCTATTTTATTTATTTCTGCTCTGATCTTGTTATTTCCTTTTTCCTGCTAACTTTGGGCTTGGTTTGTTTTCCTTTGTCTTTCTCCTTTAGGTGTAACATTAGATTTTTTTTATTTGAAGTATTTTTGTTTTTTAATGTATACATTTATCACTTTGAACTTTCCTCTTAGAACTGCTTTTTCTGCTCCCCATACTACTGATACATTGTTATGTATATAAATGTTGTTTAAAAGTCAGTTTTGACAAGTAAGTGTCAATGACAAGATAATGATATAAGGAAACTGAACTAAATTAATCACAATGTATGTATGGCACTTGGATTTTATTTCAAGCCAAATTTTAAAACGTTAAAGTACTCTGATGTTTGGAAATTCACCAATTTACCAAATGTCAGGACATTTGTAATATAAGGAAAATATTGCTTTTGTTAAGTGTGATAATGTGATTGTTGCTATTTTAAGCCTAAATTTAGAGATTCTTACTGATATACAGATAAAATGATATGATCTCCGGAATTTGCTATTAAATAATATTGAGTGTAGAGAATTAATTGGCATTTACTTGAAGAAATACTGACCATGAGTTGTTAATTGTCAAACTTGGAGACGTGTTAGTTCATAACACTATTCCATTCCATTTTATTTATTCTTAAGTATCCATAATAAAACTTAATAATAAATTAAAAATTAAAATAGACCCTAAATTAGTAAAATAATAGAAATGAATAAAGATAGTGGTAGCATTTTAGAAATTAAAATAATTATTATTTTTATTTTAAATATAGAATATGCACAATTTGAATAATTTGAAAACTGCAGAAAAATATTATGGAGAATTTAATTACCCAGAGCTCATTTACAACTGTATGTATCTCTAGAATTCTGGGATCAGTTATTACCAGGGGTAAAACCATTTTATGTAACAACTGTAGAGCCCAGCCATCCTTCTTTATCTGCGGGGGGAGTGGGGTGACTGAATTTTCCATCTAACTTTCATATCTTATGACCCTATGTCACCATCTGCAAGCCCCTTCATTATACAGCTATCATGAACAGAAATCTCACACCATCCTTCTGCTGTGTGCATGCTGGGAGGGTTTCTGACAATTTTCCTACCCCTTGTGCTTCTCCTACATCTGAATGACTGTGCTTCCAATGTCATTACTTTACATGGGACTGTTTTTCTCTTCACAACTGTCTTGCTCAGAGACATGGCTCCTAGAGTAGTTGGCTTTCACTTGGCTGTTCACTTTGATGAGCTTTTCTCCCACTGGTTCCCTGTGTGGGCAGGACTTCCCCTGGACTGTGGCAGAGCAGGGCTAGAACCCAGTCTCTGGGCTGCTTCAGGTTCCACAGCCAAGATGAAGACAGAGAGGTAAAATTACAGAATTGAAAATCAACGTATTAAAAATCAGTTGTTTCTATGCACAAAACAACAAGCTATTTGAAAAGGAAATTAAGGAAACACTCCATTCACAATATCAACAAATAGAATAATATATTTAAAAATATATGGGGGTAGCCAGGATGGTTCAGTGGGTTAAGAGCTCGCTTTGCAGCCCCAGGGACCAAGGATTGAATCCCGGCCCCAGCCCGTGCAGACCCATATGCTGAACTGGGGTGTGCTTCCCACCCAGGAAGACCCCAGTTTGATTCTTGCTGGGGTGAACTTCCCATGTGGGAGGCTTCCGGTTCAGTCCTTGGCTTGAGGGGATGTGCCACTCACGAAGGAAGCCTAAAGCCTGGTTCTCACCCTGCTCGGCCCCGCCCACCTGTGTGGAACAAATCCATGTTGAAAAACTGATGGTGTATAACTGTGGAGACTGCTCTGGACCCTCCCCCTTCTCTCTGTCTCTGTCTCTCTCTGTCTCTGGCTCTCTCTCTCAAAAACAATAAAAATAAATCTTTTAAAAAAGGATATATGAACAAAGAGATTAAAGATTTGTAAACTGAAATAAAATGTTAAAAGGACATAAAGAAGACAAGTTAAAGAAAAACATCTCCCATTTTCACGGTTTGAAAAAATTAGTATTGTTAAAATGCCTGTACTGCCAAAATGTTCTACAGATTCAATGTAATTCCTATCTAAATAACTATGGCATTCTATATAGAAACAGAAAAAGCAATCATAAAATTTATATAGAACCACAATTGACCCCAAGTAGCCAAAATAAATATTTATGTATATTTTTTAAGAATAGTTTTAGACTTATAATAAAATTAAGAGGAAGGTACACAAATTTTACATATATATACTTCTTGCCCTAAACTACCTATAACCTCCCATTAACAACATCGCCAGAATGGTACATATTTTTTACCAAGGATGATTTTACAGTGACACATCATAATCATGCAAAGTCCATAGTTTACCTTACAGTTCACTCTTAGTGTTGTACATTCTATGGGTTTGGCCAAATATATAACATATGTCCATTATTACAGTATAACACAGAATATTTTTACCTCCCTCACCATCCTCTGTGCTCTGCTTAGTCATGTCTCCCTTCCACACAGCAACAACTGATTATTTTTATATTATGTCCATAGTATTGCCTTTTCCAGAATGTTGTATACAGTCATGTCCCACATAATGATGTTTTGATCAGTGATGAACCACATACAACTGTGGTCCCACAGTACAATAATGGAACCAAAATCATGCTATGACCTAGTCATAATGTCATAGAGCAACATATTACTCACATGTTTGTGGTGATGCTGGTATAAACACTACTGCACTGCCAGTCATATAAAAGTGTAGCCCACCAATTATGTACAATACATAACACTTAATAACAATAATAAATGATTATGTTACTGGTTTTTATTTACATGTATTTATTATACTACACATTTTATCATTATTTTTGAGTATATTCTTTCTACTTATAAAAAAATTTGCTGTAAAACAGTATGTCACATCATGCCAAAAGATGACTCATACAGTTTGTGTTTACTGTGCTTCTTGTTTGCATCATTTTCTCTTGTGTTTCATTTAATTTTGTGTTGTCTTATACATTTAGTGTAGCTTAAGTGTGCAATATATAACATCTACATTAGTGTACAGTAATGTCCTAGGCCTTCATATCTACTCACCTCTCACTCACTGACTCACTTAGAGCAACTTCCAGTCACACATGCTCTGTTTACGGTAAGTGCCCTACACAATTGTATCATTTTTAATCTTTTATATCATCTTTTTTGCTGTATCTTTTTAATGTTTAGATATGTTCAGGTACACAAATACTTACCATTGTGTTACAATTGTCTACAGTATTTAATACAGTAACTAACATTCTGTACAAGTGTGTAGTAGGCTATATACCATCTGGGTTTGCATACTTAGACTCTAACGTTCAGACAACAATAACCTCGCCTAATGACACATTTCTCAGAACATAACACTGCTGTTAAGTGGCACATAACTGAAACTTGATTCAGGCAATAGTAGCCTTCTCAGATTATCTTATTTCACTTAGTAATATTCATTTAAGCTACCTTTATGTTTTTCCATGGCTTTGTAGATCTTCTCTTTTTAGCACTGAATTATATTCTATTGTCTGAATTATTATAATTTATGCATTCTCCTACTAAATGACATTTTATTTGCTGACAAGTTTTAGCAATTATGAATAATACCCAAAGCAATTTTGTATAAGAAAGCCAAACCTATAGGCATCACACTTTCTGATTTCAAAATTACAGTTATTAAAACATTATGGACCACAGCTGCTTTATCCAATTATTTATTGATGTTCATTTGGGTTGTTTTCATATATTGGCTATTGTGAATAATGCTGCAATGAACATAAGAGTACATAAGTTTTTCTGAATTAGTGTTTTAAATTTTTTTGGATAAATACCCAGGAGTGGAATTGCTGGAACATAAGGTAGTTTCATTTTTACTATTTTGAGGACCCTCCATACTGTTTTCCATAGTGATTGGACCAACTTGCAATACCACCAACAATAAATTTAATAAACAAAACCATTATGGTACTGGCATAAAAATAGACATATAGAACAATGGAACACAATAGAGAACCAAGAAATAAATCCATGATCTTCAACAAGAGTGCCAACAATACACAATTGGAGAAGCACAGTGTTTTCCATAAATGGTCTTAGAAAAAGATATCCACATACAGAAGAATGAAACTGGACATTTACATGATATAAAAAAATCAAGTCAAAATAAAAAAAAAAACTTACATATAAGACCTGAAACTATAAAACTACTAAAATAAACTGTAGGGAATATTTCTTAACATTAGTGTGGGTAATGACTTTTTGCATATGATACCAAAAGCACAGGTAACAAAATCAAAATCAGACAAATGGAATTGCATCAAACTAAAAAGCTTCTGCAAATAAAATAAAAATAATGATAATAAAAAATAAAGTAAAAATAAAAGTAAAACTTCTACAAGGTAAACAATCAACAGGGTGAAGAAACAACATACAAAGTGGTAGATAATATTTGCAAATTCTATATCTGATAAGGGATTAACAAAATATATGTATATAAAAGTTAAACAAATCAATAACAAAAAAAACCCAAATAACCTGATTTTCAAAATTTATTTTTAATGATTTATTTTTATTGGTTTTTGACAGACAGAGAGACAGATAGAGAGAGACAGAGAGAAGGGGGGAGGGCCCAGAGCAGTCTCCATAGTTGACAGCATTAGTTTTCCATATAGTTTCACTCCACAGGTAGCCATGAGGCTGCGCAGGGCAGGAACTGGGCCGGGGGCTTCCACATAGGCCCTGGCAAGAACTGAACTGGGGGCACACCCCAGTTCAGCATATGAGTCCACATGGGCCGGAGCCGGGATTCGATCCCTGGTCTCCGAGGCTGCAAAGCGAGCGCTTAACCCACTGAGTCATCCCAGCTTCCCCAAAAATTTCTGAATATATAATAATCTGAATATATCTGTTATATCTCAAAAGAAGTCATACAAATAGCCAACAGGTAGGTGGAAATATGCTCAACAACACTAATCATCAGGAAAATGAAAAACCATAATGAGATACTTCACACCTTTTAGAATGGTTATTATCAAAAAAACAAAGGTAAATTTTGGCAAACTTATGGATAAAATGGAATCCTTGTAAACTATTGATAGGATTGTAAATTAGTAAAGCCATTATGGAAAACAATATGGAGGTTTCCAAAAATAATTAAAATAGTACTTCCATACGAGCCAGCAATTCCACTTTAGGGTATATATTTAATAAAATTATGTCTCAAAGAGATACCTGTACCCCCAATTTTATCACAGCATTATTCATAATAGCCACGATATAGAAACAACGTGTGTCCATGAACAAGTGAATGGATTTTAAAATGTGTTATATATATATGTGCAATAAAATATAATTCAGCCTTAATGATGAGGAAATTCTGCCATTTGCAACAACATGAATGAACCTGGAGGACGTTATGTTAAGTGAAATAAGCCAGACCCCGAAAAATATTGTATGATCTCACTTACAAACCGAATCTTAAAAAGTTGAACTCGGGGAAGCTGGGATGGCTCAGTGGGTTAAGCGCTCACTTTGTAGCCCCAGGGACCAAGGATTGAATCCTGGTCCCGGCCCGTGCGGACGCATATGCTGAACTGGGGAGTGCCCCCAGTTCAATTCTTACTGGGTTGAGACCCCGGCCTAGTTCCTGCCCTGTGCAGCCCCGCCCACCTGTGGAATGAAACTATGTGGAAAAACCAATGATGTACAACTATGGAGACTGCTCTGGGCCCTCCCCCTTCTCTGTGTCTCTGCATCTCTCTCTCTCTCTCTGTCAAAAACAATAAAAATAAAATGTTGGACTCATAAAAGCAGAGAGTGGAATGGTGTTGGCAAATGGAGAGATGTTAGTCAAAGGGAACACAAGTTCAGTTACGTGGAATACATAAATTCTGGAGATCTAATATAGAACATAGCAACTATAGTTACTAATAATTATACTATATATGACAATTATTTAATACTAAGTAGTTATCTAATATGCATTATTAGCTTATTAACTAATTTCATGTAATACAATTTTATTATCAAATATTTGGAATAGATAAGAAACAAAAATAAAATAATTAATAATTTACTAACCAGAATTTCAAATAAAGGAAAGAATAGTATTTTGTGATATTTCTCATTAGAATGTTAAAGATATAATAAATAAATGTAAAGGCAAGTGTAAATAATAAAAAGGACAGAATTGACACTTCAATTAATTATTGCTATTTATATAAGGATTAAATTAGTTAACCTAAATAATAGCATTTTTTTTAATTGTGAACACATATGTGCATTATAGTAGTTATTATTTAACTTCAAATTATGAAATAATTTTACTTCTTGATGCTCCAACACTAACAAAGCCTAAGGATAAATAGAAAAAGGGTTATGTGGAACACTTTCATATTTCAAGAAGATGATTAAATGTAAATTAGATTGAGTTCTATTTTTGTAAAAATGAGTTCACAACTATTTTTATTACTCATGAAATATTAAGTAATTGTGATTAATGGAAGTAATTATTTTGTAGAAGTAGACAGTTTAGGTCTTCTGTGGGATAAAAAGATAAGCATAGCCATTCTCAGAGGAGATTCACTAGGAGAAGAATTGGGGGGGCTATTGATAAATTCAAGGATGGCTTCCAGAAATCCCTCATGGTCTACCATGTAGCCAAAATGTGGCCTGGAATTTGGCTTGTTCCCAGGAGATCAGTGCATAACTGTCCTCTGAGGTCAAAACAAGTAGATCTGGAAATTTTGAGCTATAAGTGCAACCAGAGGGAAGCCAGATCCTAGTTTAAGAATCTATACTCATAGTACTGATGTTATATGTCACTCAGTTTTCTCTTTAAATATTACCTTCTTAAACGTGTAGATCAAAATTATTGAAGAGGACTATAGTATATTTCCACATCTTCTTAAGGTTTCTGACATTCTATTTCTAGTTTCTGAACTATTTCTCTTGAGCTATTAATAGCTATAAAATAGAGAAAAAATATTATAAAATCAAATTTGATTAGTGTGAATTTACTAGTGTCTGGCAGAGAAGTAATAATTTTACATTCTATCCTCACACCAGTTGTTTGACTATCTAAAATATGACGGAGGTAGCTGTCACAATTTAGCAAACTGAATGAATCTACAACATAATACATCCAGCATAGCTGGGAATTAACTGATAGGTTAGTATGAGTAGAAGAGATTTCTTTATAGACCTCTAAAATATTCTTATAGATCAATGGTCTCACGTAAAAGATAAATGTGGGGGAGAATTATAAGGGAATAAAACACTTTTTCATATAGCTTAATAACTCAGAAAGGATGTTCAAATGGAAAATGCACTGGGGGACAGAGCTGCTATCTAAGGCAAGTAGTTACTTTTCCAATTTGTGCTTCACTGCAAAATGCAAAATAGATAAATACTGCATATGCTTTTAAACTCAAAAATAAAATAGTGTCTATATATACATTTCTAGCAAGTCATTGAAGATGTCAAACATTAAAGATTTTGATGGAATTATAAGAAGAACCAATAAGTAAGTGAATATGTTCTCTACTTGTTAAATAAAATAATTAGGTTATTTGTTTTATCATATAGTAAATATATATTACTATATAATATATATAGAATTTTCTCATATTATATTGATAATCACACTTATAAATATTAATATTCAAGATTAAAGTAATACATAAAATAATTATAAAAATTTTATTTTCTAAGAAAGTCATAAATTGATTTCTTATAGTATAAAAAGTATAATGGGTTATTATTTAATCTAAGTTTCACTTTTACCTTTTGATGAAATTAAGATAGTTCATTTCTGTTTTTAGGTGGTGGTAACTTCTAATAAGCACATGACAGAAAAGAAAGAAAAATGCATATTTTGTATGATTGTTTCAACAAGAATGTTAGCTTTACATAAATTGAACAGAACAAGAAGTATTATTTTATTTACTGTTTCTCAATGATACTACTTATTGTATGAAGATTTCCCAACTTCTGATATAAAATAAGAGAACTAGTAAAGCAGGAGTAAACAAATATGTATTAAGACATAATGCAAACAAGATAAATCAAAAGCAAATAAAATTGGCATGGATTATAGTAAATGTTTTAGAACTTTATCAGTGATGATGATATTGATCATGATGAATTACATTTTTCATCTCCTCCCTTTTATACTTCTTCTACCTAAATATCTTTAAAAGAGGAGAGAAAAAGAAAGAGAGAGAGAGAGAATGAACATGAACCACACAATGATCACAGAGTTTGTCCTTCTAGGTCTTTCTGATGATCCTGACCTTCAGATTGTAATTTTCGTCTTTTTATTTATTACATATATATTAAGTGTCACTGGAAACCTGACTATCATTACCCTAACTATAGTGGATTCCCATCTACAGACACCTATGTATTTCTTCCTCCGGAACTTCTCTTTCTTAGAAATCTCATTTACAACTGTATGTATCCCTAGATTTTTAGGGACAATTATCACCAAGGATAAGACTATTTCCTACAATAACTGTGCAGCCCAACTATTTTTCTTTATTTTCATGGGGGTGACTGAATTTTACATTCTAACTGCTATGTCTTATGATCGCTATGTCGCCATCTGCAAGCCCCTTCGTTACACAGCCATCATGAATAGAAAACTCTGCACCCTCCTTGTGTTGTGTGCGTGGCTGGGAGGGTTTCTGACGATTTTCCCACCCCTTATGCTTCTCCTGCATCTGGATTACTGTGCTTCCAATGTCATTGATCACTTTGCATGTGACTATTTTCCCCTTTTACAACTGTCTTGCTCAGATACATGGCTCCTAGAAGTAATCGGTTTTTACTTTGCTTTGGTTACTTTGCTATTCACGTTGGCATTAGTGATTTTATCTTATATGTACATTATCAGAACTATTTTGAGAATTCCATCTGCCAGTCAGAGAAAAAAGGCTTTCTCCACTTGTTCCTCTCATATGATTGTCATTTCCATCTCTTATGGAAGCTGTATATTCATGTATGTTAATCCCTCTGCAAAAGAAAAGGCATCATTGATCAAAGGAGTTGCTATTCTCAATACCTCCGTTGCCCCCATGCTGAACCCCTTTATATACACTCTGAGAAACCAGCAAGTAAAACAAGCCTTCAAAGATGTGGTCCATAAAGTGGTATTTTTTACAAATAGATGAACTTTTATTTTGCCAAAAATAAAGGGCACTCTAAAAAAGCAATTAAGTAAAATTTTGAAAATATTATAAAGCGGTATTAGTATACTTGTTGTTTATAGTCTCTTTATATGACACATTATAGTTAACTTAATATTTTTGCTTTTCTACTTGCATACCCAAGTTTCTCTAATACCATTTGAGTTATTTAAAAATATAGTAAAGTTTATTTCTCCTACAGAATTTTCTGGAAGTAAAATGTATGTCTATGAGAAGTCCTCTATAGTTGCAATGAAAAAAAATAGTTCTAATGCTGTTAATATCAAAGGTGCATATAATATAACATTGTATATCAAATTCAGAGCTTCAAAATTAATGTGTAATTTTTTGTATATTTTAAAAATAACATTGATAACTCTTTTCAATCTAAAAGATCTACATGTCCTGTATTATTGTATATTAACTTCAGCACTATGAGGTAATATGTACTAGCGCACTGCACTTTAAATGTAAGGGTTTATACTTTGTGAAACAGTGCAATATTCAAGATATTGATCATGATACTAAATATTGTTTATAAAATTTCCATGTTGTCTAACATTTTTGGAAAATATTTGTATTTTTAAAAATTCAGAATAGATGCAATAAAATTAAAACACATGCTGCACATGCTGCTATCTTGAACTCATGAGCATCTTTATAACAGTTATTTTGAATTATTTGTTAGGTGTTCATTTTCCTCAATCTCTTTTTAAGATTTATTTTTTTGTTTAAGAGAAGGTGAGAGAGAGAGAGAGAGAGAGAGAGAGAGAGAGAGAGAGAAGGTGGGAGGGCCCAGAGCAGTTTTCATAGTTGTACATTATTAGTAGTGACGTAGTTTCATTCCACACAGGTGGATGTGGGGTCGCGCAGGGTGGAAACTGAATTGGGGGCCTCCCACATGGGAGGCGAGAACCTTCACTGGCATTCCAGTGATTACCAGTTGGCACCACAGTTCAGTATATGGGTTTCCACAAGCCAAGGCCTGGATTTGATACCCAGACCTACGGTTGCAAGGCAAGCATTCAACCTACTGAGCTATCCCAGCATCCCTTCTCAATCTTTTAGGGGCTATTGAAGACAGATTTACTTTGTTTCTTTGATGGGGTTATTTTCCTGTTTCTCCATTTTTATATAATTTTGTGTTGATACCTACACATTTTACTCTTAAAACTAAATTCATACAATGGAAGACCATTATCTTTCAGTTTACCTAGAAATTCAGGGGTCCTCTCAAATCTCTTCTGAGTATGTAGCACCTCAGACTTCTGCTTGGAGATTCCTAACTAGAAGATTTTGCCCAATTTTTTTTTAAATGAAACTTGTAATCTCTTGCTCTCTCTGTTTCTGTCTGTTTTAACTCAGGTTTTTGAAACAATAGCATACCACCCAGCTCCTTTTGTGTTCTCAGCAGCTTCCAAGCATCTAAAGTATGTCAGGTGCCATAAAGGCTCCAAGTTGGGCTAGACGGGCACCAGTCCTCAGGTAGTCCCTGAAAAGCTTAAACGGTGGACACATGCTCCACTCCTCTCTTTTTCTCCTGAGGAAGGGACCACTGAGCTGTATTGGCCTTAATCTGGTGTAAATGGGTCCTGTGGAACATAAAATTTTCAAAAAATCCTATTTCATATTGTCATAAAGCATATTTTCTTTAAATTAATATTTTCTAAATTAGTTGAATCTCACTTTGTGGCCTAGAATATGATCAAAGTTTTATAAACATTTCTTGTGCATTTGAAAATTCAATGTAATGATAGTTGAGTAGAGTATTCTATGCAAGTCAACTAGGTCAAGTTCATTAATCACATGATTTAAATCTTCTGTATTTCTTGTTTGTATCGTTACTGAGCTATTTTTATGCAAACACAAATTTGGAATTGTTTTATCTTCTAGGTGAATTATCATTATGAAAAACAACCAAGTCTTCTCTATCTAAAGTACACTTTTGTCATTAACATCAATATTGACTGACAATGACATAGTTATACCTGCATTTTTTTTTAAATATTGTTTATGGGGAAAGCCGGGACGGCTCAGCGGGTTGAGCGCTCGCTTTGAGGCCATGAGGACCGAGGATCGAATCCCGGCTCCGGCCCAGGCAGGACCCACGTGCTGAACTGGGGAGTTCCCACAGTTTGGTTCTCTAACTGTCTCTGTCTCTGTCTCTCTCTCTATCTGTCAAAAAGTAAAATAGAAATAACTATGCACT
>PVKE010034305.1:0-17474 GCA_004027555.1 Craseonycteris thonglongyai | reverse complement strand
CCTCCTATTTTTAAACTAAACTCTAGACTTCATTTGGATTTCACCATTTTTTAATTTAATGTTCTCTTTCTATTTCAAATTGTACCAAGAATGCCACATTGCCTTTTGTCACCATGTCCCCTTAGTCTTCGCTGGTTGGTAATAGTTTCTCGGTCTTCTCTTTTTCAGGACCTTGATGGTTTTGAGGAGTACCAGTCAGGGTTTTGGTGGAATGTCCTGTAATTTAGGGCTGTCTGCTGTTCATCTCATGTTTAGATTGATGTTACATTTTCTGAGCAAGAATATCACAGAGATGAAGTGTCCTTATAAGCTAAGGTGACCAGATTATAACATTGTTAAAGCGGGACACCATTGACCAGGGGGGAGGGGGTTCTTGATTAAAAATTTGGCCTATCCCTCGCCATTCCCTAGCTTGTCAAGCATTCTTTCCAAAAATCGGGACTTTTTTAAAACGCCACGGGACGCAGGACAAATTGTTAAAAA
This sequence comes from Craseonycteris thonglongyai, assembly GCA_004027555.1. Classification (NCBI taxonomy): domain Eukaryota; kingdom Metazoa; phylum Chordata; class Mammalia; order Chiroptera; family Craseonycteridae; genus Craseonycteris; species Craseonycteris thonglongyai. Next base: position 16,991 of record PVKE010034305.1, on the reverse strand, counting down.
TCAGGACTGTTCTGCCAAAAGCGGGACATCTGATCACCTTATTATAATCTCCTATTGGAAGGTGTACGAATCCATGTGAGTTGTCATGGGTGATGTTGACCTTCATTATTTGGATAAGGTAGTATGCGCTAAGTTTCTTTATTGTTAAGTTACCGGTTTTCTTTTTCCACATTCTAGTTTTTGGAAATGAGTCACTAAATCTAGTTCATCCTCAAAGGATAGAAGAGACAGGGTAGTTTCTGAAGCATAGGATATATAGCCTATTGGGGTAGGAAATAGTAGATGGATAAAAGCATTGGCTAGCTTGGACCTCACTGCTGATCTTTTACTGAAGACTCAATATGTGACAGAGGACACATTGTCCTCTAGAGTGTAGGTAGATAGCAATGGGGCAAGCTCCTCTACCTGAGATTATTAATCTTATTCCTCGCTTGTGGTGGCTCTATCAGCTTCTGGACTCCACAACTCAGGACTAAGCTCAGTAGCAATGGCTGGGTTGTGTGGGCATCTGTCTCCTGTGGCCTTTCAGGCTCATGGAGGTTAGATTGGGCTCTCATGGTGCTACTCCAGGTTCCTCAGTGTCCAGGCCTTGCTGTGCCACACTTGCTGATGTAGCATTTGTCAAAGAAAATCACATGACCAAGCCCAGAGTTGATACCAGAGGCACAAGGGAGTGAATGAGCAGAGGTGTGAATCACTGAGAAGCTTTCGTGTGAATCACTGAGAAGCTTTCGTGTGACAATCTATACATTTGCAGAGCAAGTGACTAGTTAAGTTGAGAGTAGAATGCAAATTGATCCTCCTTCAGTACCATCTCAGCTGTAGCCTAGAAATGTATTCTGTTCTCCTGTCATATATATTAAAGCAAGGAATCTAACTCATATTCAGTAATAAAGATGGACACAGAAAGAGATTTCTGTTTACTCTTTTTGGTAATTAGCATATTTGGTGAACCATATATTTTTCTAAAGTTTTTTAGTATTTGAAAGTATTGACGAAGTAAAAGGATTGGAATAGGAATCAATCAGTCTGGGTACCATCTCAAGTTTTGATTATTATGTAGATAGGTAAACTTTAGCCAATGACTTACCCTTTCTCGGCCTTAGTTTAACTATCTGTAAAATGAGAATGTTCAGTGGCTTTTAGTAATTATTCAACTCTGTGATAAAGGGTGTCCCAAAATTCACGCAAAGAAGTAATTTTGATAGAAAACACAGGTTTATAATTAAAAATTGTAAATTTTCATTGCTCAACAATGAAAACACATTGTTCTTTCATGTAGCGCTCCATTTTTAATAACCCTGAACTGTCGGCTGTCACACTGTATTTTTTTGTTGTTGTTGCCAACACTTTACCACACAAATGACGCAAAATTCAAATCTTGCGTGAATTTTGGGACACCCTTTATATTCACACCTTTTACAAATATATATTCGCATACTTAATTCACACCTTTTCCTTTATCAGCTCTTATTGTCTACAAGAACAAGCTAGATACGTAAGACTAGTTAGATCCAAGAGTGGAATGGTTAGCAGAGGTGGTTTAGATTGATGCTTAAAGCAGAGGCCTTCATAGACAGAGGCAGAAATGATTTCAAACCTTGACTCTGTCACCTGAAAACTTTGAGGTCTCAGGTTTAAGCACTCAGTTTATCTGTAAGTGGTCATAGTTTTAGATACCGTGTAGATGTAGAGAGGATTAAATTGAATTAAAGTACTCAGTAAAGCATGCATCATGTAATAAGTGCTTGATCAATGATGTCTACCACTATTTTTAGGATAACTACTATTGGTAGTACTAGTAATAGCAATGCAGAAAAATAAGTGCTTTATCCCATAACCTGCTAAATCGTATCCTCCTCTAATCATGTAAACATGTAAATGGTTTATGCCCATACTCTCTGATTTGTATCTGGGAAAGTGTTAGAAACCAGACCTAGCATTAGTAGAGAGGTTTGTAGGGATCTGTAGTGCATTTTACAGATGGCTAAACTGAGGCCAATTCTTTCTATGGCGAGTCTCGGTTCTGTGGTGGGAGCTCCGAGACAGAGAAGTTAGCTGTGGCCCTGTTCCAAGTCTAATGTTAGATCTAGTCTCTGATTGATTTTTTTTTTTCCTTCTTTATCTGGGGTTTGTTTTCTTTTAGGGACCATTGGGCCTTAATTCACGTATTTCGGGATATAGAGCCAAGCTATTTTACTCACTCAGGGATCTTTTCTGAGAGATTGTTTTCTTCTGCCTTGAATTGAAATCATTTTTGGGTTATAAATTTTATTTTCTTAACTGGATTATAGGTGCCTTGAGGGTAAAGGAAACAGTTTTGGTATCTTTGTTTTTTCCCAAGTACTTACTACAGAAGCATGAACATAATACATCCTCTTAATAGTATCTTTAATGTAGCCCAAAGAGCTTTGAGAAATAGTTGACATTCAACAGAAGATAAATTCAGCCAACATTCTGTGATAGACTTGACATAATGCATTTGACTTATGGGATGAGCCTTAATTCTTATCTGTTAATGCCAGGGCTTTAAATTTCTTTGAATGAATTCTTTAATTACAAATATTGCCCATCGTTTTATCCAGGTGGCCTATATTAATATCACTAGAGCTAATTCTTTAATGCTAAAAGTCTCTTTGCCCTACAATTATGAGAAAGTAAGTGTGCATACCTTAAATAAGAAGGACTTAAATATTAAAATGCCTGTTCTTGAGCCTCTGTTGAGGCCAAAGTACTTGGAAGAGTTTTCATGGGCCACCCAGCAGTGAAATTTACTGTAGCAGCTATTGTGTTATATTGTTCTGCCCTCCCTGGTTCTGTTACTATTCCTATTGTTATTGTTACTGCCTATTATTATTATTATTATTATTATTATTATTATTTTGGTTCAACTTATAAAATCATCTATCCTGCCCAATTTTAACAAACAGAATTTGTTTTTCATTGGTAAAGAAGGAAGAAATGCCTTTCTTAGAATGATGAAGCCATTGACAACTTATAAGACTAGATGGCTGAATGAAATATCTATGACAGATTCCTTCTTTCTCTCTCACATTTGCTTTCTGACAAAATGGAAAAGAAAAATATGTCCTCCTCAAGAAACCGCTACACTGTTATAGTTTTTGATTTTCCACATGAAAGGATTCTATTTAAGCACAGGAGGGTCTAGGGATACTGGCACCTTGTTGAGCCAGAAGTGTATTAATACTTTCTCTCCTACAACTTGTAACCTCATCAACTGCAATTATTTCAGTAGCCAGAATACCCAGAATCCTAAAAAACAGATAAATCAAATGCTTAAAGTCAAAGCCAAGGCTAAATACAAAAGTGACAAAAGGAAGGTCTTTACTGCATGCCCGGCCTTTCCCTGTAAGTGTGTGTAAATTACATGAACAGGCATAAAAAGGTAACAGTGGTGGAGATACCATGTCACTCCTTGTACTGTGTGTTCTGGATTATATTGATCATTGTTTGCCCTTTAGACTGACATCAGAAACTACCCGCCTCCCTCCCTGAGCCCCCAACCTGCCCAGGGGCTGCTGCAATCTGCGCAACAGCCTGGGAAGATTAACCTTAAGAAACACACAAAAGGCACAAAACAAATAGCACCACTGCCATCTTATTGGTTGTTGTCCTCCTGGGACGGTCTGTAATCATTTCTTCAGCTTAGAAAGCTGCCTCATGGTCTTTGGAGTAGTACTGAAGCTCCTAGGCCCTGTAGATTTACGCTCTTCTATTGTTTATGGGAGTTCATTTGTTTTGCCATTAGAGATATGAAGTTTGCTTTTTTGTTGTTGTTACTGGTTTTTAATTTTGGGAGAAAATAAATCAGAACAACGAAAAACGAACAAATTCTGGCTCCTAAGATTTATTTTCAGGTCAGTAGTGTTAAATTTCTTTTTGCTCATCATGTAAGACGCTTATGGAAAATTATTGTTCTTAAAAAAAAAAAATGGGCTCAAGCATTAGTGTGAAAGGATGTTAGGAAAGAATCATTATCATCCCTGTGTGTTTACAAAGAACACACATGAATATCTACATACACAGTCAGAAAAGTAGTTCTTTAAGAATTCTGTGCCACGAAAGATTTAATTAACCTTTTCACTAGGAAGCCAATTCTGCTCACTGCCTTCATTATTTCTTCTTTCAGTTTCCACCCCATGGTGCTCACACTTTATGCTATTCCTTGTCTTTTATCCTTTTGGCCCGTTCTTTCATCAATGATTCTATTGTTAAATCTGCCAGCTGGTGTTGGAGTCTCTGATCCTCATCATTTCAGACAGCATCAGCCTTACTGCCATACTTTAGCTTTTGCTGTTACCTGCTTTATGGCATCCTCTGTTCAGTCTCAAATTTTAATTGAAAAAACCATATTGACCCAGGAGTATAAGGTCAGTCGAAAAGTTTGACAGTTTGCAAGAAATAAAGCTTTGAAGTATTATTGTTCCCACAGGGCACAGTTTGTCTTAAATGAATGTTATTTATGGAAATGGAACCAAAGGAAATCCACTATAAAAAACATTGAATGAATGCTGATATGAAGGGATTTATAATTATTATTATCATTCTAATTTTACTATTATTATGTTTTTGTTTGAAGTTTTAGATTTTAAAACAAACTTGGGAACATAGGAAGTATGCCTTTCTGCCAGCACTGAGGAGGATATTTAAATTACATGCAAATCAGCATCACGATTTTGACCGTGTGCTCATTCTCAAGAAAACTTTTAGAAGTTATTTGTTGTTGATGATGATGATGATTTATAGCTGTTTTCCCCAATGCATTTTCTTCTGTTGTTCAAAGAAAGTGAGGGTGTACATTCATATAGCCCCCGTGCTTGTAAAGCCTAGACATGTTGGTTGCTAGGTAACAGAATCCTATGAGGGAAGCAGGGCCCATAGTGTATATATCTGATTTAGCAGAAATGCAGAAACCTACACAGGGGAGATGTTTTCTGTATTTTCTTGCATTTTTGCTGAACCAAACAGAATTATTATTACATGACAAAGTACCACTTAGCCTTATGGAAGGAACTTCTTGGTAGTTTCAGTTTAATTATTGCTATAAAGAATCCTTAAGTCTTGCTTTGTAATTTCCACAAGGTTGTGTGTTAGGTTTACCTCTCTAAATTGGAAATTTGTTGTTCAGGGTCTTGTACCCTTTGGCTCTTTCTAGGTTAAAGTTCATCTCACGAATTACTTGAACTGAAGTCTCAGTTACTGATATCTTGCATTCTAACAGACTTAAAAAATGCTTATATCATGTATAAACAGTACTGTAGCTAGAATATGAAGTCATATCATCAGGCAAACCTGCTCAGAATTCCTCCACTGTAAAAAAGAAAAAAACGAAACAAAACCCTACTCTTCAAAACACCTTAATTCTTCATTAAAGTAAATGGGTTATAGTCAACTATTAGGTCTCATGACAAACTCACAGAGGTGTAGATTCATTCTTCAGACAATTCTTGGGGGCCCACTATGTGCATCGAGTGCTGATGTTACAGAAAATGAAGCAGAGACAGCATCCTGTGATGGTGAGATACTTGTGAGGACACATGTACAAAGAGAATTACATTGTGGGAAACTTCAGAGCAGAATAAAAGGAGAATCTTTGGAGAAGACAGAGGATGAAGCAACCACCTGGGCTTGGGGGAATCAGGATGCTTCAAGATGCTGTGTCATGAGTGGGGAGGGTTCTCCTGGGAGAGAAGACAGTGCCCTTTCTTGGGTCTCCCAGTCCACTCTCACTCATCCGTCACCACCAACCACTGCTAAATCAGGGAGCCTTCCCAGACCTCTTTGTCCAATGGGATTTCTTCATCATTTACTCCCTCAGCTCCCTGCTCCTTTTCCTCAGAAGGCTTATCTCAGTTTTTAATTATGTACCGAACAGTGTTATTTAACACTTTAATAGACATTCCTAGCTTTCTCCATCATTAAACTCTTTCCTTCCTCAAGGGACATAGCAGCAGTATTCATATTATCCCCAAGGAACAATCCAGCACTATGCATATAGTAAGAACTTAATAAATGTTGAATGAATGAATGAGTGAGTGGACTGGCCAATCATGTCATTTAGGTAGCTGCCTTCCCTGATTTTATGGTATGGGTGGCTGAGTTCATATTCCTTGTCTTTGATATTTCTCTAAAACAAACAAAAAAATCTTGTCTTAGCATACTGTCTTTCCTAACATTGCCCTTTCTACATAAATCTACCATAGTCAATCACACCTTGGTATTCAACTGCTTTGAAACTCATTGAATTTGGTGCTCAATGCATTTTGATGTGAAGTTTTTGTCCCATCATTTGTTTGGAGCTTGATGTGCAAGCTAGAACTTGTCTGTGTCGTTTGCCTAGTGACTCACTACCCCTTTCCCTTAGAGGGAAAATTTCTTTGGTACTCCTCACTTTTGGTACTCATCATGCCTCCCAGAATGAATTAATGACGAGTACCAATGTGTCACTGTATAATCTATCATAAATCTAAATCTACCAGTCTATTTCATAACTTTAACCCTTTGCCAACTATATATGTAACATGAAGAAGAGCACTGTCAGATGAATTCTGTGAATAGTTAAAACCAGGAAAAGGAAATGTGAAGTTATTTCTTATTGATACAATTACTGTGCTTGAAATTTTCCCAAAGCTAAATTATTAAATCACTGTAGGGGGTGGGGATGGGAGTTGACATTTACTAAGTACTTATTTTATGTCAGACTTCATATTATCCCCTGAACCTATATTGTCACCTTTAATATCTGCACAACAATATGACTTACATGAGTCCCATTTTACAAAGAAGGATACTGATGTGTAGACATGCTAAGTGGTATTTTCTGCAGTGCCCAGTAAGCAAGTGGCAGAACTGATTGTAAGCCCCAGGTCAGCTTGACCCTAAATTCATTTTCTTTCCATTATTCTGACTCCTCTACTCATCAGCCTTTACTTAATGAATCTTGAGAACTGAGTTATATCTAACAACTCTCTTCAGAATCCATATTTGCCAGTTAATTTCCATGTTATCAAGGACATGATGTATCAGTTGCAAACACAAAGAATATTTTTTAAATACCCATGTATTCCATTGATGCTAATGGAGTTCTGCAAAGTGAGGACAGCATTAGGCAAACTATTTCAGAAGTGGAAAAATTGCTATCCATGTATCATTTAGTCATTTGTGGATACATCGTGCTTTGTTGCCTCTTTGAAGGAGGAAGCCTTTCTGATCAGCCTCCTTTGTCAGTGTATATTAAATATTGAGAAGTTGCTGCTAATTCTGCCTTGGTTTGGAGGTTGGAGCAGATGACCGCACAGTGGACACACTACTGAGCTGAATTTGAACCAAGTCTTTCAGTCAGCTTGTTCAGCACCGCGAAGAGCGGACAGTGTGAGCAGACTGTGTGTCCATCTGCACCAGAAAGTAGCCTGAAGTGCCTGTTTGGTAGCTTCTGACATGAACACTTAACTTTGATGGTTTTTAAATAGGGTCCTCCCCCTTCTAAGGAGATGCTGTCATTATGATACTTTAAATGTTTCAAGCTAATTTTGTTTCTCTTAAATTTAGGGGCTTAATAAATGTTTCCAATATGGTTTATGCTAGAAGCCTTGAGAGTTTGGTAAGTTAATTTCCACTAAAAGCATTTAACTTTGTGAAAGCCTCTCCACACTCGCCATTACTAACTGCACAGACAGAGAGGGCAATTTGCTAATGGGGTTCCATTTGTGGCAATTTATGGACTGCCTAACTTTACCCAATTGACTCCCCAAGTCAATCCCAAATCCGAACCAGTTAATGTAAAGCTATGGATGGATTTTAATTCAATAGAACACATTACCTATTTAGACATAAATAAATAGCAACATCATATCAAAGTGCCATTCACTCTATAGACCTATTACTGATGACACAAAGTGAGAAGAACAACCACAATAAAAATCCTGCTTTGAGGAAACCTGTAATCTAGGGGGAGAAACAAGCACTACTTAAAGGATTTGGAGGCAACTGCATTCCAGGCTTAGGAGCAAGACAACGGAGTGCCAGGAATCCTAGTGTGTTTGCGGAACATGGAGAAGGGCCATGGGCCTGAAGAACGAAGAGCAAGAGGAAAGGCTGTGAGAGATGAGGCTGCAAAGCTCATGCGGGGCACTGCTTTGGTGTGAATGTTTGTGCTCCGCCTCCGAATTCATGTTGAAGTTCAAATGCTCTAGATGATGGTTTTAGGAAGTCAGGTTTGGGGGAAATGCTTAGGACATGAGCGTGGATTTTTCATGAATGGGATTAGTGCTCTTATAAAAGAGACCCTACAGAGCTCCCTTGCCCCCTTCCATCCTGTGAGGACACAGCAAAATGTCAGCAGTCTGAAACCTGGAAGAGAGTCCTTCATAGAACTCAACCATGTTGGAACTCCGCTTTGATCTCCAGCCTCCAGAACTGTAAGAAATAAATCTCTATTGTTTATAAGTCTCCAAGACTGTGGTATTTTTTTTATAGGAGCCTGAACAAACTAAGACAGAATTTATGCACTTATTTTTCCAATCACCACCCAGCATCTGCTCTGAGGTACATATAGAAGTGAAGAAAATGGATGAGTCCCTGAGAAGACAGGCAGTTTACAGTTAACCCCATAAGCATAGCATATGTCAGGGCGTGTTATGAAGGAAGTTAAAGCAGGCGAGAGGGATAGAGTGTGAGCGGGCAGAAGGGTTACTGGTTTATAGAGACTAGTTAGGAGGACAAGTTGACATTGGAATAGAGATCTAAAGAAATAGGCCATGTTAAGGTTTTAGTCTTTCTTTGTAAGAGCAAGTGCTGTGTCACTGAAGGGTTTTAAATACAGAGATGGCATGATCAGAACCTCATTCTGAAGTGATCAATGTGATCGTAAAGTACCAAAAGGAAAAAAGAGGTAAGAACAGGAAAGAGTAGAAGCAAGAGGCCAGTCAGGGAGTTATTGCAGTGACTGAGAGGAAATGATGGTGGTTCGGTCCCTGTAGGTGTAGGGGGTGTGGCTACATGTGTCCACATTTCATTATGGGAGCTGGTTCTTAATGTCAAGTGGTTCTAAATAGACGTGATTGTTTTTGAAAAAAAAGTTTTGAACTGGGAGTGAGAGGAAGAAACAATTTCAAGTCTTTATCTCGTTCAACTTGAGCTACTTTGCTGTTTTATACCTTCTATTGAAAGTGTTTATGATGCCTGGGTTTTCTACCTTTGATGCTTTTGTAAAGAACAGATATATGTATATATGTATATATATATATAAATGCTTTTCAGTCTTCTAGAGTACTAGAGCATGTAAGTGGTAAGCAGTTATTGTACAGTGGATAGGCCGAATACTCTGAATGCTGTTTTTACTGCCTAAGAGGTTATGCACCTATTTTTACCTCTGAGTTTCTGAAGTCAACACAGAGGTATTACAAAGAAATCCACCTATAAATTATTTATATTGCAACTTAGATAGCATATGCATATTACTTAATATTAATTGACATATTGATTGAACTCACTGACAAAATGTCTTTATTGCAACAATTTCTAAACCACAGCCTGTATCCAAATTTGAGTTTCGCTGTGAAACTAAGTGTTTGGATCCATTCCCATGTCTCAAGCTGTGGAGTCTGTCCACAACTCTCCACTAGCACTCTTTTGAAAGTCTCAAAAGAGCCTAAAGACAGGTAGGGGAGGAAAGGACATCTCCATATGCCAACACCCCTCTAGTTTACAATTCTAGTACATCTCTGTGCAGAACCTGTGATTAAGGGCTTCTCCCTACTCATAGTCAGGAACTAGTATTATGTTAGTTTTATGTTTTATGAATATTTATGGTTATAAAATTTGCACAAACTTTGGTGGAAAAACAACCCATGGAATTCTTATATGTATATTATATGAATGTATTTGAATAAAATTGGATGTTAGGAATATCTAATTTCCCGCTTGGCATGGAATATATAGTTATTTCTGTGCCATGTTACTTTGCTTCTAACAAGGATGTTATGCTACTGATGTGTTGATTGTAATGGTACTCAAAAAACAACAACAACAAAAAACCCAACTTTTTTATTAGCTTTGTCAATAGGTATTCTTCCAATTCCTGCTGTCCATTTGTTACAATAAACATCTGTACAGGTTGGTTTATTAGCTTTGTGGTGAAGTTATACTTTGTGGCTCTCTGACCTTTGTTAATCAGTGTGTGACCCAATGACATAAACCACTTGCATGGAAGCAGCAAATAAGATTTGAGGTTAGTGAGTCTGATGGAATTGTACCCAGCAATTTGAAAATGTGACTGAATTCTTCCCACAATTAAAATCTTTCATCACGCTACTTCAAAGCTAATTTCTTTCTTGTTTTTCTGAATAGTTGCTTCCAATAATCTCACTCTAGGTAATGATGGTAATGATAGAATTATATGTAATCATTGCCTGAATTCAGTATGCAACACATCAGTCCCTTTGTGTGGTGATTGTACAGCTCTCTCCAGTCTTTGGATTTGGAACGTTTCCATCATGTCATGCCAGGATCAGACGCAAAAGTCTCTGACATTTTGCATAACATCAGTCATGACCATGTTCCCACTGTCCCTTGTCGTGATTGGGCAAACTCATCCATCTGCTGGTGCCAGTTAAAGCTGAGAGTGAAGGTGTGAGGCCGGCTATGCAGGACTCACTGTTTACATAGCTTCTAAAGCTCATAAAATGCTCAGAAAAAAAATAATTAAGAACAAGAACTCAGAGGCTTTCAAGTATGCAGGTGGCTAATCTGCTTAAACAACTAATGACACAAATCGTAATCGAAGAGAATTTATTATGTTTTTGTGCAAAGTGAATATTTATTTCAAAAATTTTAAATCTGTTTTCCTAACATTTACAGCTAATATCACCGCCAGTTATCATTCAGTACTCAGCTGTGCCCCCAAATACTAATAAGTAAATGTGGATTCCAGTTTTTATTGTTGTTGTCATTGTTTTTTTATTTGCTACATAAATGCAAATTTGCTTATGTTCCAAAGACCGATTTTTTGTTCCAACACTTGCTTATTCAATTTAGTTTAAGATTTAATATGTCTATATGTTCCGACACAATAGAATTAAACATGTTATAGCTTCTAATAAATAAATAATGAAATAAGCAAGTGGCTGTAAAGAACTAGTTCACTATTATTCCATGCTCAATTTATTTTGCCTTGCCTTTATTTTCTTCTCTCTCTTTCTCTCTCTCTCTCTTTTCCATCTCTCTCTCCCCGCTCCTTCTCCCCTTTCTTTCTCCCTCCCTCCTACCCACCCCCACTCCTTCATAGTATCAGGGCTTTTTTAATCTCCAGTAAATATTTACAATTTGTAATTTTACCATGACCTTTTTAATTTGATTCATTGCTAACTTTTAAAGGACAGTGTCACTGTATGGGGTTGCAGTGGGTGGGATGACAGTCACTTTGACCCTCAAGTCTGAAATAATCATTTTTCCAATCCCTTTGGCTACTCTAAATAGATCTTCTCTCTAATTCTGAAACAAACCTTTGACCTATTGGTATCAACTAGCTAATTAGCATCTCCTGGTTTTAAAGGTGTATCAGATTTAACTTAACCCAAATGGAAAACACTTGATTTCCCCTCTCAAATTTAATCTTCCTGACTCGTACTCATATCTGTAAATGGACACCACTCTCTACTAGTGGTTCAAATAAAACAAACAGTAGGAGCTCCGCTTCCTCTTGTTCACCATCTCCTCATCCCAGCCATTGGCAAGTCCTAGAAGCGCAGTATCCAGAGCATTCCCTGAACCTGTTCCTCTTCATGTAATCTCCACCAGCCCCTTCTCTACACTGGCATCCTCTCCTACACTACTGAAACAATCCTGGGACTGGTGTCTTTGGCTCTATCTTTCCCTTCTAAGCTGTGCATTCTAATCTTTAAAAACATAGTACATATTGTGCCTTTTCTTGCTATAAGATTGGAATAAAATCCAAACACTTTAATCTGTCTCTTAAGCTCAATATGATGTCTCCAATCTTACTCCTGTAGCCCGTGTGGTTCTACTCTCCCTAGCTTTTACTGTTTCCCAGCCAGTGTTCCTTTTTGGATGTCCTTTTTTGAACATCCAAAAGTTCTTAACTTAGAGCCTCTGCACTGTCTGTTTCATCTGGAATGACCTTCTCGTAGATTGTCAGAGACACAACATCCCTGATCCTAAGTCACCTTCTGTCAGACCACTGCATGTTAATTTTCTGCAAAGCTTTCACATTTTTCTCAATTGATTGATTTGTGTTTTGTCGTTTTTCTCCCACTAGTGTAAAAGCTCCAGGAGAATAGGGGCCTGATCTCTCATGTTCATTACTTATGACCACTGTATAGAGAGATCTGCCTGGCACACAGAATGAGCTCAATAAATATCTGTGAGATACGTGGATGAACAAATGAAGCAGTAGGCTCTTAGGGGAAAAGTGAACGCTATATGTGTTGGATGATTTAAGATGTGGAAGTGGCAGACTCAAGTGAACCTTTGCTTCAGAGAAAATTGTTAACCTATTCTGATAGAGAAGCCAGGGAGCTATAGGAAACATAGCGTTTGCTTCCTCCACACTCCTACCTCTCTCTCTTCCTTTCTCCAGTCTTCATTTCTAAAATATTTATTGGTCAAGTACTACTTTCAGATCATAATTGAGTAAGGTGGAAAAAATTCCAAAATAAATTGGAAAAGGTTTCTGCACTCACATTCACAAAGTGTGCTCCCCATTTGGGGAAAGAAAAGAGATGTATATGGATAGACACTAAAAGCACAAAGTAACTCATTAATAGAAAGCTGCTGATGTGGAAGCCTCCTCTTCAAGGGCTGACTAAAAGTGCCTCTGACAGCATTAACCATGGAGAACATCCTGCCTTCATCCAAAGTGTTACAAGCCAGTCCACGGTGACCCATACCCGGATGTCTTTGCTTTCCGTATTGCCAGTGTCATTCAACTTAGCTGCTCCTCAGCTCCTAGGAATTTTTTCCTGAGCTGTTCTATGGCATTCTTTTTTACTGCCTTTATAGCAGAATGGCATTGGGTGCTATTCTCTTCATTTCCTTCCTTTCTAATTGTCAGACTGTACTCAACCTCTTAGGCTTTTCAGCCAACTGGCTATACTCATCATGGCTGCTTGGGGTGAAACATAATAAGGAATTTCCACATAACTTACAAGTATGTCTTCTATACTGGCCCACCTCTATTCCAATAGAATTCTGTACAACTACCTATAACACACCAAGTCTGAACCTTAAAAAAAGTTGCCTGTTTTGGGCTGTGTATCACAATTCTTTCTTCTTGTGAAGGGAGTAAAATTACAACTGACAGTGTTTGAATAGTCTAAATCAGATGTAAGATAATAGAAAATACATATAGATTGGTCTCTGCCCCTTGTTGGTAGCACAGACCTCTAGAAATGTTGTAATTTTCTAAAAGATAAGAACACTAGGAACATCTTTTGTTGTAATATTTGGTCTTTGAAACCAGTTCCTGACACGTAACTCCTGAACCCCTTGGAATTTCCTGGGGGATAGAAGCATGTGTTGTTATAATAAAGTGACTGTCATTGGGCTCCTACAGGAGGACTGGTTGCTGGAAAGGCCAGCCATGATTAGAAGCTTAGAATTTTCAGCAACCCCCGCCCCCCACTCTTCAGAGAGGGGAGAGGAGCTGGAAATTGACTCAATGATCTATCATGCCCATGTGAAGAAGACTCCATACGAATCCCAAAAGAGAACTTCCAGAGTTGGTGAACACGTGGAGGTGTTGGGACAGTGGCATACTAAGAAAGTATGGAAGCTCTGTGCCCCTTTCCATTTACTTTGTCCTATGTATTCCTTCCACCTAGCTATTAATCTATTCAGTAAACTGTTTTCCTGAATTCTGTGAGAGACCCTAGAAAATTGATTGAACCTGAGGAGGGGATCATGGGAACCTGTGATTTATAGCCAGTCGGAAGCACAGGTGACAACCTAGACTTATCATTGGTGTCTGAAGGGCAGGGTGGGGGCAGGGAGGCACTGTGATGGGACTGAGCCTTTAACCTGTGGGATCTGCTGCCCTGTCCAGGTCGATAGTGTCAGAATTGCATTACTCTGGAGAACACCCAGCTGGTGTCACAGAGAATTGCTTAGTATGGAAAAAACCTCCACACTCCAGAAGTGTCAGAAGTGAAGTATTCTGTGTCAGGAGTAAAGGAGAAACACATAGTAGAAGTGAGTTATCCCAAACAGGTGTTTAGATGGAGGAAATGTTACCTCTAGTTTGTCAGCCCATATTTTTCAACACTGTGTTCAAAACCCAGAAACACCTAAGTAAGATCCCAGAGGAGAATCCCATCAGAATCCATAAGATCTAGAGCCCTATTAGATCATCAAGTTACCCCCACAGGGCAACCTTTCCTATTTCCTGTCAATTGTGCAAGAGTTTCTTGAGTAGAACAAACATGTTCACATGATCAGTGAAAACTCTTTGGTACATCATCCTAAGGATGTCATGACTTTTATCTGCAGTGAAATTAAGAAGATAGAAGATAAATCAACCACTATTGGGGGTGGCTGAGGTCCTAGAACTAATCTTTCTCACTGAGAACTTTCTTGATCATAGTTTTGCCAATCTTCCAGTGTTCTCTGTGATTTTCAATAGAGAACATGAGATTTTGGACTAATCTATGAATCTGACTCAATTCTTGTCATACCCAGAACATGGGTCATCTTGCCCTTTTGTAGTTTTCTTCCAAGGTTATTTCCTGTGGTGTATTTACTCATCAGCTTACTCACTATCTTCTTTTACTCTCCTTAGCCATAGACTAATTAATCTAGATTGGGACTATTGTCTGGTGACCCTCAACCCAGAAACTTTTCTTTTGAAATGAATCTGCTCAAACCTCTTCTAAAAATTGCTTCTAAGAAAGACTTCAATGTAGTGTCATTTGCTCAAGCAATATGGAGACAGCTTGCATTTCTCTCTTAGGCTATTAGCTAAATATTTTTAAAGTACGTGAATATTTTTCAAATAAGTTTAGGTAATTTGTATACATATAAGTTAGAAACACATTCTAACACTATGTCTCAACACTACAGACTATTATTAGCAAGCAGAAAAAAATGAAATAAAAAACAGTTCTAAAATTCAAAGCTCAATATTATTACTAAAATGTTTCATGGGAATTTACAGTGACACCTAGAATCTAAATGGCTTTAGAAATTGAGAGTCTACCGGCATTGTGAATGGGACACAGAGTTGAAACGTGACTGTTCAAATGCAGACTGGTAATCCAGAATAACAGTGGGTTATTACAGTCAAAGAAAACTATAAACAAGAAATACAGAAAAATACGCTTTTATTTTCATGACTCTTCAGTTGATTTTGACCTTTCTTTTTGCTCAGCTTTTCTGCTCTGTGTCTGTAGCTCAAGGCTGTTTCATAACCCACTGAAATCCAAGGAAACCATGGGACTAAATGGCACACTGTGTGTGTCCTTGAATGTACTGTTAAATGTGACCATCCATGGGACCTTTGTCTAATAAAAAAAGTTTTTGAAAGTGTTATTGACTTTTTTGTTTGTGTTGGTGTTTTGGATGATTAAAAATAACTTTTCCCTCAGGTCAGTATTGTTTCAATATTTCTTTAAAAAATATTTACTGTATAGAGTGGAAGTGACGTAGGCACAGCTAGCTAATACCCGCTGGGCCCTGGGCCAGGTGACTTGGGCACAGCATTGCAATCTTCCCAATACTCTGAGAAGCAAATTGTAATACAGTAGACTCTCTGTTAACCAGAACTCAAACAACTGGAAAAAAAACCCCAAAGAAATAATACTATTAATATATTACTATTAATAATACTATTAATAAAGTTAACTGGCATGGGAGCCAGTTACCTGAGAGTCTGCAGTGTCCTCATTGTATGGATGAGAAAATGGACGCCTAGAGTCCTTGCAGTTTGCCAGCTCATAATGCTAGAATTTGACTTAACGAGATTCTGTCCGACTCTAAAACCAAAATTCTTCCCAAGACTTGAGGCTGTTTCAGGTATTCTATTTAAAGAATGCTGCAAATAAGAGTAGCACTTTTGTATAGTTATAAAAAAGTATGAAATATTTAACATTCCAGTTGGTAAGTTTCCACACTAAGCAAGACTAACGTATTAATCTCTCCAATAAATTCTAAGTACAGAAAAGATTAAGGCACTGTACATTTATTTTGATTAAAATAATATATGTAAATTTTCATTCAAATTAGGCTCAGCCTTAGGTACCTAGAATATTAATTCAGAAACTAGTCTTATTAGTTCATATTCAAATGCACAGAGTTTTAGCCAAGGACATTGAAGCAAACACTTTATCTTTATTAGCCATCAATTGGCAAGCTTTTATTGACTACCTTTTATGCATTGGAGAGGGGCCTGAACCTTAAAGAAACCATCGTCTGTTGTGGCCATGTGACTAAATTACGTGAAACAATTTGAAAAAGAAGCAAAATAATTTAGAATTAAATGCTAATTTGCTACAGAAATTAAAGGAAGCAACAGGTTATTGAAATATTGAAAGCATTGGGATTCGTTGAAAATTTCACGGAAGACATTCCATTCTGGATAACCTTCAGGAAATATGGAGGAGCTTTGAGTAAATAGAGAGGCATGAAGGAATCCATAGGCGTTAAGGAGTACTTGGATTTGTGTGGTGAGGTAGTGAATGGGGTTGGATAAATCGATGTATCACATTCTAAAGATGCTTGTGGTGTGTGCTCTTCGTGTGTTCTCCCTTAAATTGAGTAAGACTGAGCATCTTGTGCCTTTTCCTCACCTTCTATCTCAGCCTCAGTTGAGGTTGTGGGGACAGAATTATTAATACAGCGTGACTCTTGACTGTGAGAAGGCAGAGGAGTCTGTATTTGATGTAGTAGGAAATTGAAAATATAAGTCAGAAAATATGAGAACAGGGGATGCCCAGATAGCTCAACAGGTTGAGCCCTTGCCT
>PVKE010034304.1:0-17462 GCA_004027555.1 Craseonycteris thonglongyai | reverse complement strand
GGATGGTTAGCGGCGAAAAGTCATTCACAAAAGGAGGAAACATGCGTGTGCCACAATTGGATGTTTTGTGTAACTTTGTCATAAAAGCCTGGAATGATATTACTGAAGAAACAGTAATCAGGTCTTTCAAGAAGTGTGGTATATCAAATTCTTTGGATGGTATGGAGGATGACTTCTTGTGGCAAGATGAAGGGGAAGCTGAAGCTAAAGCTCCACCATCTGATTCGGAATTTGATCCATATGATGACTGTCTTACAAATGTACCACAAGAGGTCATTGATGAACTTATGATGTCAGAAGAAGAACATGATGAGGATTTTGAAGGATTTTAAGCTCACAATGCTCCTCTGCCTAGAAAAACCTCTTATCATCCCAGTCAGTCACAAACAAGCATATTCTGCAAGTTCTTCATGTAATTTTCTTTCCAGATGATGCCATCATTGTTAATGTTCTCTTTTGGATTTCTTGTTTCTTGGTCAAGTTCATGGCATTGCCATTTGTGAAGAGACCTTCCATTTATTGTATCAATGTACGGTATATTACGGTATGTTCGAAATATGTCATTCATTAAAAATTTAATTAAATAAAGAACTGGTGTTGCCTCGGAAGTGAGGGGTAGTCTTATACAGCGAATATAGGCCTAAACCTATGTTTTAACTGTAAAATTAGGGGGTCGTCTTATACGCCCGATCGTCTTATACGCCGGAAAATATGGTAGATAAAACAGTAAATGGAAGGAAATTTCACAGTGAATGAAAAACAATTTAGGACTTGAGAAAGAAAAAGTCAAGATGAGAATGCAATCTTGCAAATACCTCCTTATTTAGGAAAGTAATAAGTCTAATGTGGAATAAAGAATTTCAAATTCACTTATTACTGTGATTTCTCTTCTAAAGGATTTAAAAAGCAGTTGGTTAAGGAATGCAACATTGATAAACAAAACTCAAATTCACCCAGATGAGACATTCAGATAAAAACGAAGGTAGAGAATATGAGGAGATACACAAAGCCAAAATGACTACTAACTCAAAGTAACAGTTTTTGTTTGTTTGTTTATTTTTTAAATATTATTTATTTATTTTTGACAGAGAGAGAGAGAGAGAGAGAGAGAGAGAGAGAGACAGAGACAGAGACAGAGAGAGAACTGAACTGGGGGCGCTCCCAGTTCAGCACATGGTTCCGCGCAGGCTGGAGCCGGAATTCGATCCCTGGTCCCCGGCGCTGCAAAGTGAGCGCTTAACCCACTGAGCCATCCCGGCTTCCCCAGTAACAGTTTTATAGAGACAAAAAGTAATCCCCTTCACATACCAAAGAAAACAAGCATTAAGAAAGAAAATAGGAGGTATCTGTATTTTCCTGTGTCTAAATACGTTTACTAGAAAAGCTCATTTATATATATTTAGGAATTGGGTTACATGTCATGTAAAAGTTAATATTGCATGTGAAGTAAAGTGAATATTGGGGACTTTTGCATATTATATAATCCCCGTACATCTTCAACCTGAAATGTTGAACAGCTATGTGGCTGGCATTTTGAAACTGAAGTCATCATTTTAAAACTTGGAAGGAGTTTATTGTTAAGTAGTTTAAAATACCTAAAATTATTTTTAAAGAAAAGTCTATTAAGATAATTATGATGATGAGAGTTAATTATTTTTGTAATTTAGTAACACTAATGATGAAGAACATTTAATTAAGTAGTAAAACTCATCTCTTTCAATTACCTATTTTTAGGGACAAAAACAATTGCAGACACCTGAATGAAGGACTAAGTTTAATTAATCCACACTATGAGGGCTGAAATATAGCAAAATCATAACACATTTATTATCTCTGATCCTTAAAACATAAGAAGAGTAAAACCATATATATGTATGTGTGTACGAGTATATATGTGTACAATGTCTGGCAATTAAGTTCATGAACTCACCCTAGAAAAGTGCTACATACCTCATTGCTGAATATCACTATGGTCACTTTCAAAGAACTCCCTTTGGGAAGCTGTACATCAACACCAATACCTAGTCCACTCTTTAAAGCAGTTTTGGAACTCTTTTTCTGGAATGGCCATCAGTCATCGTCGTATTGCCCTTAATGTCCTGAATGTCATCAAATTGAAAGAAATGTCTTCCTTTCAATACTTCCATTATCTATGAGTAAAGAAAAAAGTCATTGGGGGCCAGATCAGGTGAGTAGGGAGAGTGTTCCAACACAGTGATTTGTTTACTGTCTCAGAACTCCCTCACAGACAATGCCACATGAGCTGGTGTATTGTTGTGATGCAAGCGCCGTGACTTGGGAAAAAGTTCAGGTTGTTTTTGTCTAACTTTTTCATGCAGCCTTTTCAGCACTTCCAAATAGTCAGCTTGGTTGACTGTCCAGATGATACAAATTCATAATGAACAAACCCTCTGATATCAAAAAAAGTTAGTGTAACATCGTGTGGACTCTTGATTTAGACTGATAGACCTTTTTTGGTTGTGGAGAACTAGTTGACTTCCACTGGGCACTTCAATGCTTTGTTTCAGGGTCATATTGGTCCACTCATATTTCATCATCAGTGATAACATAGGCCAAAACATGGTCTTGCCTCCACAAAAGATCTTGGCAACATCAATTCTCCTTAGCTTTTGTTCATCAGTGGGCTCCTTCAGGACCATTTTTGCACACACTTTTCTTATGCTAAGATTTTGTTAAGATTTCCCTGTTTCTCTGTCCATGTTTACTTGGTTTGCTATGCTTCTCACAGCCAGCAGGTAATGTTGACACACAACTTGAAGTGTTTTTGCAATGTTTTCATCAGTTCTGCTCGTTACTGACCACCCTGACCTCTGTTCATCGGTGATGCTTTCTCTCCCCTTAGAAAAACATTTAATCCATTTGTACACTATTTTCTTCATGGCATTATCTCCATAAACTTGGACTAACATGTTCCTGATTTCTCTTCCACTCTTACCAAGTTTAACAAGAAATGTAATGTTTGTTCATCGCTCTAAATCAAGCTCTGACATTCTCATGATGACACACAAGAATAAGCAACACTAATGAATGCCACTCTGCAAGACACTGCCACATGTCAGTATGGGCACAGCTGTGAGGCACTGATATTCCAAGGTTATGAAAGCTTACCGAGCTGTTTGTACAGTACTACTAATGTAAGCACACAGTGGCAAGTGTGCGAACTTAATCGTCAGATCTCGTACACACATATACACAAATATACATATATATTCATATATAAATATATGCATGTGTATGTATGGACACACATTCACATAAATAAATTACATATTACAAATAATAATTTTAAAATATTTGGTGGTTCAGACCTTTTATTAAAATAGAACCAACTAGGAACTCTGTTTTATACATTAGGCTAACTCCTTACTCATACTTTCCTATATATTTGTGAAACAAAACCCATTAACTATACTTCCTTGAACTCAATCTGATAAGTCTGAATTGAAAGGCAACCCTCAGACACAGGCTGTTAGTCACAAGTTGAATTGTCTGGAGACCAGCACGACTAGGAAGAATCTTTGGAAAATACAAAGCTGAATGTCTACAGAAATTGCCAGGCCCAGGGAAAACCATAGGACTGGACTCACAGAGGACTTTGAAGAAGCCCCTGGCTATAGTAAGAGAGAAGGAGTTCCTGATTCCAAGGTTGTTTCATCCTGAAACTAAGATGTTTTTATTTTATTCTAGCTGAGAGAATCTGAGTGTTTGTTTTAAGAAAGATGGATGTTAAACTCAATTAGAGTGTTGGTAAAATCAATTTTGGAGAGAAGAATATGCTAGGTATAGTTTTGACTGATTTTTTTTTAATCTTTTTTTTATATTTATAGAGAGTAATTATTTTATCTTCAGTGCATATTTATTTCTATTTTACTTTTGACAGATAGAGAGAGAGAGACAGAGACAGAGACAGCTAGAGAACCGAACTGTGGGAACTCCCCAGTTCAGCATGTGGGTCCGCCTGGGCCGGAGCCGGGATTCGATCCTCGGTCCTCGTGGCCTCAAAGCAAGCGCACAACCTGCTGAGCCGCCCCGGCTTTCCCCTTGACTGATATTTTGCGTTAGTAAATTGTGGAATAAATGGGAGTCTAACGAAATAAAATATTTTCAGATCTACTTCCCTAACTTAGCAGTCAAATGTATCTCTTCTATAGATTTCTCAATCCACAGAAATGAAACAGAAGAGAAAGAAAATTATGTAAATAATCATTTGAGTTCACTTGTTTTTGTACTTCTACAGAAAATCTATGTAGTATCTTTTCAGAAGTATCATACGTGTTTCTTTGTGTATTTTTTAAGGCTAAAAGAAACCAAATGAAAAGGTGTGTTTTTGTTAACACTTTAAACTCAGCTTATGAAATAATTTTGACATTTAAAAACATTTTTAATTTTGATTTACAAAGCTAGTTAATGTAGTTGGTCAAAAACAAACAAAATGCCTGCAAAATTTCTTCAAATCCCATATCCAAGGTAGAGACAGGAAGCCTATTTTTTCTGTTCATGTCGCTCTTTACTGATTTGCATGCTGTAAAAGCCTTGCATTACAGACCTCCGTATTTGGCAAACCATAGAGTCCTGATCCTAATCAATCTTATTTTCATCAGTGCTTAAGATGATATGAAAACATGTCATTTTCAACCAAAAGCCTGAGGTCTCCAATTTGGAAAACTAGCCATGCAGCACACTGCCACAAGGTGGGAGTAAAACGTTTGATTAGCTTAAGAACTGGCCTTTGCTTTTTATTTTTCCCAGCGCAGTGTGAATGAACAAAGACATAAAACAAGCCTACTTTAAATGTGAATGAAATAATATTGGTTATTTATTTCTTGTTGCTAATATGCATACCTTCAGAACTGGAGTGCCTTTTCACTAAAATTTGAGCATCAAATATAATATATGTAAATGAAGGAAGTGATTTAATGGCTATTTCTTGATTTTCTTCTTTTCCAAACTATATTTTAAGGACTATACGTAAACCATCTGAAGATAAATTCTACTAACATACTTGCCATTTTAATAGATGATAATGAATGTTACTAATTCTCTGTACTAATGAATATTTTGAAGATAGCCTCTCTCTGTAGTTTTTTTTCTATGATTTTATATCTGCATAGTAATGAAGGCAGCTGAGTAAATGGGAACAATAAATTAATCAGTCCAAGAAAAATGTATAACGATCTTGACCTTTCTAAGGAGTGGAATGATTAAAATGCGTTTTTAAATATTGCTTATTCTAGAATAAACACAATGCAGGGCCACTGTATACAGTTCTATTGCTTTTGCTTGCTTTATGTTTCAACAGATATACAAGTTATGCTTTGTATGATATGTGCTTATTAAATTCACTTTGGAAGATTGGATTCAAAGTTGGCAATATTGTGTGTTTATACTGGAGTTGTAAATACATGCAAACACACACACATGCACACACACACTTTGAGTACCTGACATTGACAAGCAAGATGAGACATCTTGAGACAGTGAGTCTCACCATGGTGACAGTGACACACGTAAGGGATCCTGAGTGGTGCTAAATGGAAAGGGCTGTCATATCCCTTGAATAAAAAGACATAAGGGTTAAGAAAAGGCATAAATTGGCTTGCCAATTTCAATTCCTTGCTTCCTCCTCATATGAATAAATAGCAGCTAATGGATGGTACTTTTGTCTTCCTAGTGATGTTAGAATTTTTTGGGAGGAGGGCATAATATTTACTGAAACAGGTATGTTTATTCTACTCAGTTATGAATACACAACAAACCCAGGGTCACATCACTTATGTAGTTTTTCAATTTGTCCCTCAATGATAGCAATGACAAGAAAAAGAAAGTAGTTTTTAAGGCCGTGGGATTGATGCTTTGCTGGATGGATGTGCAGAAGCTCAAATACAATGATACAAAGGTCTCAAGCATCAATTTTGTTGTCTAAAGTATGAAAGAATATTAAATTTATATATTAAAGTTTTCCTGACTAGGTCGATTTCTTTTTAAGTTTATGATATATGGAGAAAATTCTACTGACATAATGAAATACCACCTGAGTATATACTAGCTGATTTCAGATGCTGCACTATAAAATTCTACTTGAGTATCTCATAATTAATGCTCCACAAATCACTGAGTACTGTGGTCTCATGATGTAGCAGATATAATCAATATGAGGGCCATTGTTTTCTCTCCTAAACATGTAATTTGGAGAACTGGTTGATAGAAAAGTGAAGGAAAAAACAATTAGTTTTAAGAATTTAGTAAGTAACTGGGATTGATTCTAAGTAACTCAAGAAAGATAAAGAACATTAAATGTTAACTGTTGCTTAAAATAAGTCTTATACATAATTTGACTACTGGGTTCTTCTAAATCCAACAGATTCTTAGGTACCTATTTACAATATTTATTGACCCTAAGATGTTTTTAATGGTAAAATGTATCATTATTCTATGTTCACTAAGAAAGTAAAATATCACTTATTAAAATATTATCTCATTAATTGGAAGATGCATATAAATTTCAGACATGTGAAAATAGAAAATGAAATAAGGAAGGGAAAAAAGGAAAGGAAGAAGAAGGAAGGGAGAAGGGAGGGAGAGAGGAAGAAGGGAAGGTGGGAGGAGGGAGGGAGGGAAGGAGGAAGGCAGGCAGGCAGGAAGGAAGGAAGGTAGGAAGGCAGGAAGGAAGGAAAGCAGACCGGCCCTAGAAACTGTGAAAGAAAGTCACTGACAAAGCCTGGAGTAGAATCAGACTGTGCTGGGTTGTTCTGAAATCTCCCATGTTTTATCCAAAACAACTCACTGAATAGGAACCAGAATGGTCTTGTACTCAAGTATGTATGAAATGATGGGGCATAGATTACACAATGAGATTTATACTTGTTTTAATTTAAAAGTTTACCATTATATCTTTATTTTCTATTGTTAAATTTATTGGAGTGACATTGGTTAGTGAAAATTACATAGGTTCCAGGTGTACAATTTTATAGCACCTCATCTACATGTTGCATTATATCTTTAAAAATTAAAATTTAAGAAGGCAATATAATGAAATGTCTATGAATTTAAGCTTTCCATGCAGAAATTTTATGTAATGAAATCAAAACTCAGTTTTGAAGCATAATTTTAATATATTTGAAAAACATAATGGGGAACTTGAATCTAGAATCACCCACAGAGGGATAATGCTTGTAAGCTATCTATCTATCTATCTATCTATCTATCTATCTATCTATCTATCTATCTATCTATCTATCTATCTATCTATCTCACAGTTTTTTATAGGGCTACTTTTTGCATGAGAGCATAATCTATTTAAGATGTCATAATTTCTTTTATGTCAATTAACATCTGTTGTTTACAACTTTTTAAATTTCAGTTACTCATTAATCAAGTAATATATCACTTACTGAACCATATTAAGGAAAGAAGAAGGAACAAAGACATTTAGCTATTACATTCCATGCCTGGACATAAAATTGCATGATATATCCCAGAGAAAACTTGTACTAGATTAGATGTCATTTAATTGGTTTAACAAACTACAGACGATTTACTTTAATGAATAAACTTTCTTTTAAAAATGGACTAAATACTAGAGCACTTTTACCTACCTAGATATAACTAAGTGAAAAGTCAAAACTGGAAGAACCCTGGGAGCTGAGTTAATTTGATTGTTACTGGGTTGCTGTTGCTTTTTCATTGGATTTTCCTAAAGTGGTAAAAAGAGGACATGCTATTTGTCTCAAGATGTCAGCAGAAAAATGACCTTCATTTGACATAATTGATATTAATGTTTTCATTTGTTATGTGAAGTAAGAGTTATTCTTTGTAGTTATATAAATTCATATAAAAATGTTAGGTAATTTTCCCCAGTATCATAATTTGATTCATCCACCAGAGGTTGCAATAGGGCTTTCTGCAGATGAAAGACAATGGGAAATAGCAAGACTGCAGAATATGAGAAAGCTAGCCATATAGCTACTATCTGTTATGTACCTACCTATGCATATTCATATGTAGAAGAAATCAATAAATAAAAGTCAAATGACAATTCCTTTAGATATTAGATTTGGCTTAATCTCAAATTAAATGAAAAATAAATTAGCAAAACACAAACATCTCATACTTATTTTAAGTTCTGTTTAACTTATTGTCTTTTAATGGCAAAGCCTGACTTCTAAAAATTACTTTTAGCTATTTCATCATTCTGTTGAATTGACAGAGAGTTAACTTTTAAGTAAACTACATTTTTTTTTCTCACCAGTAATTTCTGGCTCCTGTGGTCTGAATATGTGAGAAACATTATTTTTATTAGTATTATTATTTTTTGTAGTATGAGTTTAAAATAGTATTTCCAGGATAACCTGGGAAGATACATTTAAAAGAAATTCTTTTATATTTTTGCTCGTGCAAATTATTTGTGAATAAATACACATGCATTTGTTGAAACAAAAATATTTGGTTCTAGCCCATATTCTCAAGTCATTTTCTTATTGTGAATTATCATATAGATTGAGTTATTGGTATCAAAGCCCATTTGAATTTTTTTTGATAAACAGCTCACATCCAATTCAATAAAAGATATGAGATAAATTTTGTGCTTAATAACGTTCTCTTTAAAACTGCAACTGTAATGAGCAATGGAATGAAAAGACAAACAAAACAAAACAATCAAGTACTGCAACAAGCAGATGTAAATTACTCTAATCAGAAATACTGTGCTGGACAAAGAAGAAATGTAAGAACGGGCTTGTTAAGTTTATGCAGGTACAGAATAGCATTTTTGGATAGCTCCCAAAGGCATAGGACTACTACTTCCAAAAAGTACCCACTATTACGGTGACATAGGTCTTGTCCCTTGAGTCTCCTTAAAGAAACAACAACTGTTCAGTAGCAGTGTAACAGATGCTAAAAAGAATCATTAGCAATCTAAATGTTTTCCTAAGCAGATGTCCCACTTCTGCTGTGGCTTAACTTTGGGGGAAGTGAAGTGGGATGCAGTGAGAATGGGGGAAAGGACGAAAACTTGAAAGGAATTAATAATAAGCAGATCTTCATCAGAACTGTTCATCTAATTGTGTCAAAGGATTGAGGTGCTGTGTTTTTAATTTCTGCTGCTTGATGAAGAAGGAAAGTAAACAAGCCAAGGGAAGACTTAAATTCCCAATGTTCCATTAACTTGGCACATAGCTTTGGATCAATAAGAGAAGAAGAGACAAGCAGTATCACTGAAAAATTTTATGCTAAAATTGCAATGTTGCACTTTTCAACAGATATCGATAGGGAATCAGAGGCTAGAAAAGCATCAATGAAAAGAATGAAAATGAGGAAAACTAGTCCACCTGTGAGATGAACCTATGAAAGGAAAAGAGAAGTTATTAGATTAGGTGACTGTGGTTGTAACTTTATATTTTTAGGGGCAATGACAGAAAGATTTTTCTTAAGCATTTTTTTCACCCTGAAATATCTGAGCTGGAAAGAGTTCTCTGTGTAGAAAATTTGCAACCTTAGAATCCTCATTGAAGGCTTTCATTATTTTGAAATTTGTTTTCTTCCCAAATAAAAGAGAACATAGAAATATATGTTAATTAATTATATACCTTCAGATTATTTTAGAGTTTGAGAGTACAGGGAAAGAAGTATTGGAAGAACATAATCTTTCTTATAATTTTCACATTGAAATGAGTAAGCAAAATAATTATAGGCTATAGCAAACTCATGGTTATTAATAATATAGGAAACTGAGTGAAAATATAATTTATTATTTTATATATTGAAATGAATAAGTTTGGACTTTGTCCATATGTGTCCAAGTCTCTGATTCAGTCACTTTAATATAACTTTACAACACAAAATTCTATGGCAGTAAAAGAAATTTTCAGGATTCAGAAGACATTTTTATACATTGAAAATGTGACCATATATTGGATTTATGAAAGTTGCAGAACCTGAAGGCAAATCCCAGTTCTGTAACATAAACTCATATTTACTAAGTCAAATGCTACTATTTCATTTTTTTTCTGTCTCACTAATGAAAGGTGTGAGGACAGAGGACCACGCTAACATCAATCATATTATAACTAGTTTCAGATATCAATTTTGAGTGACAGATGGCATTTATTCATGCATTTATTTAACAAATGTTTATTAGAAATCTACTCTTCTACACCAGGCAGTATGTTAGATGTGAAGAATTCCGAAGATTAAAGAAATGTTACTACTCATAAATGATTCACAGTCTAATGAACAGAGGCTCAGTCTCTAAACAAGATAATATTATAAATAAGTTATGCACCTGGGAATTTAGTGATCTCTGGGAAGCTGCATTCCTACTAGAGCCAGTGAGAAAGAACTCACAGAGGAAATTAAGTTTTGGTTCTGGTGGTCATCTCAATTAAAAGCCAGTTGAAGTGTGAAAAAATGTTGTAATCCATCATAATGAATCGATTTAATTAAAATGCATCTAATAAACTCCTCCATATACAATCTTTCTAAAACTGAATGGATTTTGTTTCTTTTCAACATTGATGTTTCCAGTAACTCTACCCACACTATTTGAGAAGTGCCATGATATAGGACAAGCAATCAGGGCACACACTTATTTCTCTCACACAGGTGAAACACCTTCATTCTTTAAATTACAAAGTCCTATATGATCTGCAACTTTCCTATTTCTTCAATATTTGCACCCTAACTTAACAAAAATAATGCAAAAACTAATCAATTATTAATGTGGAATCCTAATGTGGCATGGTTTCTGAAATTTATATTCTATATATATGTAATTGGAGAACAACATTTTTAAGAACAATGCACTTAATAAGAACTGTCACGATAATAGCCATCATAATAATAACAGCAACAGAAGCAAACACGTGTGCAGAGCATGTGTTATGTTTCTTTTGAAATACTTTTTACATATTAACTGATTTGATCCTTACAAAAGTCTCATAAGGTATGTGCTGCTATTGTCTCCATTTTACAGATAGGTAAACTGAGGAAGAGAGATTTGACATAGCTAATAGGTGCCAAATTACATTTAAGGGGATGTCAGGATAGCTCAGCAGTTGAGCACTTGCCTCACAGTCACAAGGTCCAGGGTTTGATTCCTGGCCCTAGCACATCCAATATCCTGAACTTTGGCACAACTAGTAATTGCCAAGATGGCTCAGCAGCAAAGGTTCTCACCCCCCATGCAGAAGGCGCCCAGTCGAGTTTCCACCCCATATGGCCCCACATCCACCTGTGTGGAATGAAACCACATCACAACTGATGATATACAACTACAGATACTGCTCTTGGCCCTCCCCCTTCTCTCTTTCTCTCCCTCCCTCCCTCCTTCCTTCCTTCCATCTTTCTTTCATCTTCCATCAAACAATAAAATTAAATCTTAGAAAAAATTACATTTAAAAACCCAATCTGGTTTTAATGTCTGTGCTTTTAACCATATCGACTTTATCTCTTTGCTGACTAAAAGATATAGAAATGAAAGAGGCAACACATTCTGTTCAAAGTGATGTGGGTGCTAGAAGAAAATGAAGGGTGCAAGAGGAAATATTCAGCCTACACTAAGTTCTAGAATACCTCTTAACCATTGTCACTATTAACAAAATAAATAAATACAGCAATACAATATGTAAGTGAAAGAAGATGGTTTTTAGAAATTGTCAACAAGTTCACTAAAGAAAGAATATAATTAAATACAAGTTCATTTAAAGTTAAAAATTGGTGGACAGCCTCTAAACACTGTTTCTGTTCTCTAGCCACAGTTCCTTGAAAAGAAACTTTGGATCTTGAGATGAAAAAAAAGATCTATTAGGTCATCTTGTCCATCTCACTGCCAGCAGAGAATTGCTCCTGACAGTAAAGAAGTTAACTTATTGACAGCACTCTTTAAGCAGCAATTTACCAGGTGAATCCCTAAAGGCAAGAATGACTTCTCTGGTTTATCTTTGCCTTCTTATCATCAGGATAGTTAGGTGACCCATTCAATCTTCTTTACTGAATGAGAAAAGGGGACAGGGTTCTTGAAAATATTTCTAAACTCAGTAGATTGAAGTCATAGCTAATAGTACTTTGATAGTTTTAATCTATTTCTTTTCATGTTTAGGTTAGTACACACACCTGTGTCTACGCATTTGCATAGGAGATTTTTAACAATGAACTACAATATCAAAATTTATTTTATAAAATAATTTTAATATTCTATGTAGTAAATAGAAAAATAAAATGTGTAACAGGCTGATGAAGGAAATATGAGAAGATCGATGGCCCTTACACACATTTTGAGTAAAGAAGTCTCATTGTCAAAACTGGATTTCAACCAATTTCTTAGCCCCTTTAACTAAAATGAATAAAAGGTAAGAAATTTACTCAGATGCTATCTTACAGGTCAATTTTGGTGCCGTTGTTATCATTCTGTGTGTACATATTTTGTGGATAGAGACAATGGTGAGATCAGGACCAATATAAAGCTGTAGCAAAGTAGATTTGTTAAGAACTGTTCAACTATCATCAATCTCTTCATACTTTAAGACCTTTTTTTTAAAAAAAGGTGGAAACTACATCAAACCTCTGACTGAATGGCCTAATCTCATTGTCACTGCTTAGACATGTCTGCTTTTAACTCCCGCTCATTACTTTTCAAAACGTATGTTAATAAAAGAGCCACACATAGACAAAGAAGCTACATATATACTGTATGAACTGCCAATGGGCCTCTTTCTTCAAGATATATTCTACTCCTGCTTTTGAATTAATGCATTACATCCAGGTATCATCTATAAATACAAATATTATACATTGATCCTGTACCCTCTATTATGATAGACTTCCAGACTACTCCTGTGTAACATTAGGAGAAATGAAAGAATCTCAGAAATAAAAGAAGGAAGATGGAGCAAGAGAAAGAAAGGTACCGGTAATGAACAAAGGATTCTTTAGAAAAGGCATGGTTCAGATGGGTTTCAGAGAAAGCAGCAGCAGAAGAAGTTAGGGAGAAGGGAGAATTGAGAGTGGTAATAGGAAAAATAAAGATATAAATTTTTTTTTTTTTACTTTTATTCTATTATAATACTTGATATGAAAGCCAGAAACAAAAGCCATGAGATGGTGGTCATCAGTTACTAAGGTTATAACCAACATTATGACCCTTTGGTTTATAGAACTTTAAAATACTCAAGTACTTTAAATAAGACTACAAGAACTTTAACCTGGGAGATCTCCTTTCCCTACTTTTTTTTTTTTAATATATATATTTTTATTTATTTATTTTGACAGAGGAGAGAGAGAGGGAGAGATACAGAGACAGAGAGAGAACTGAAATAGGGGAGCTCCCAGTTCAGCATATGGTTCTGCACGGGCTGGGGCCAGGATTCGATCCTCAGTTCCCAGTGCTGCAAAGTGAGCGCCCAACCCACTGAGCCATCCCGGCTTCCCCATACTTTGTTTTTAAAAACGTTTATTTTATTGTTTTTGACAGAGACAGAAGAGACAGAGACAGAGAGAAACAGAGAAAAAGGGGTGGGTCCAGAGCAGTCTCCATAGTTGTATGTCATCAGTTTTCAACACAGTTTCATTTCACACAGGTGGGTGGGGGCTGTGCGGAACAGGAACTGGGGGTGGGGTGGGGGGTGAAGGGCTCTGGCATGGGAGGCACACCCTTGAGCCAGAAGCTGAACCAGGGGGCAAGAACTGAACTGAAGGCCTCCCACATGGGAGACACACCCCAGTTCAGCATATGGGTCCACACAGGCTGGGGCTGGGATTCAATCCTTGGTCCCTGAGGCTGCAAAGCAAGCGCTTAACCCACTGAGCCATCCTCGCCTCCCCGCCCTGTCCCCTGCCTTTGCTTAGCATTTGGTTACTGGAATAAGATGGTCCCTACTGCACCGTAAATTATTCCTTTATGATTACATGATAAACTTTTATTCTATACCAGGTTCATGTCATTGTTTCAGAAGTAGGGTGAAGATTTTTATACCAGAGAAATATTTGTTTCCCAGTGGTTATTTTTTTAGTTTCTCACAGGGTTATTGCAGTAGCAATCATCATCATCATCACCAACTCTCTGTATTCTCAGGACCATAATATAAGCTGGTCTAAAGCAGAAGAATGGAGAAAAGGGGATAAGTTATAAATGGATTTCTGATGTCAATATTTTGCTGCCTTTTGAATTTTGGGAATGATCTAAAAGAAAGAAGCAAAGGTGACTCCGGTTTCTTGCTTTAGGTTAAGTTAATATTAGTGAGATAACAATTAAAAGAAAAGGATGTGAAAAATACTTAATTTCATTTTGTATATGGTGAATGTGAAGGTTCCTGGAAGATATCTAGAGTCAGATTCCTTGTGGGTGTTTTATGACGGTACTAAGAAAAAGAAAAGACACAAATTTAGGAATCAGCATCATGTAGGAAAAAACTGGCAATATGTGAGCTATGAGATAATTTATAATAAACCATTATACTGAAAATATTGCAGATCAGGTTTTACAATATATTAAGTTCAGCTTAAAGGGAAGAACACATAGAGGCTATATCTGGTAATTTCAGCACCAGTAGGTTTTCATAATTTTTTTAAAGAAGCTTATTCATAACTTTTAAAAGTCCCAAATTCAGTGGAATTTTTTTCTAGTGCTCACTTTACAAAAAGGGAAAATGATAGTCACATTACTGATCATGGTTTTGGTGACTAATGGGGCTGTATTGCACCCTTTTTTATTTGGAAGAGTGATAGGACATGCCATTATGCTTTATTTGGAATCATTGAAAAGTCATAGTTGCCAATTCAGTCTGTAAAAGCCCCGTGGGTAAATTCTCCATGTGATAAACTGAATGTGGGGCAGCAAAGACAGCGTAAAGATGTTCAGAAATGCTTAGAATTATATCATTTCCTGTACTGTCTGTCATCCATTTGAAAGAGGGTCCTCTGGAGGTGCACCAAGGTTAAATCGTAAGTGAGAATATGAATGTAAGTCCTGGTGTCTAGTTTATATTTTAATGAGGAGAAGAAATTTACTTTTAAAGTGATTCCTATTTGGAAGAGTTTGCGTTTAACAAAAGACCTTGCTTTCCAGGTAGAAAGTCAAATGCCATGGTGGATACAACAGTGTTAGCTCTGATGACCTCCTCAAAACACTGAAGGGACATAAGCCCTCT
The DNA here is from genome assembly GCA_004027555.1 of Craseonycteris thonglongyai. Lineage (NCBI taxonomy): Eukaryota > Metazoa > Chordata > Mammalia > Chiroptera > Craseonycteridae > Craseonycteris > Craseonycteris thonglongyai. The sequence goes on along the minus strand of PVKE010034304.1, from coordinate 2,301 downwards.
TTAACACTTACTGTGTGATTGTGGGTTCAAAGAGGCCCTTTATCAATCTTCTCAGAGATGGGGTTCCGGTTTTAACTCAAGAGCTCGGCTGCTGAAAATGAAAGTCAGTTTTTACCAGATTGAATAGTATGCTTCTATCTAGTTTGTTAGACAATATTTTGTTGATGCCATTCTACATTGGTCATTGGTACTAGTCATTTTCTGTCCCATGCATGACTCTTCAAAAATGTGACCTTGTTCATATCACTCACTTAAACTCTATAGCTGCATAACTTCCACTAGTTTAAACATGGGAAGGAATTGAAGTCCTTGGTGGTCAATCATGTTCTTAAATTAGACATAAACTGGCAACAAATACACTGACTCATCTTGCCCAGGGTCCCATAGCCAACATTAGGTAGCCAACGTTCCCTCATCACACTTGGATTCATTCATAGATTTCTTAGCATTATGGAAAACCTGCCCAACTAGTTCATGCTATAAAGTAGAAAGTTATGTCTAGTAGTGCATGTGCTTAAGAAGTGTTAGAGCAGATAAAAAGTAGTGCACCTTTTACCAGTGTTCACCTTTATTGCATATCATCAGGAGAACAAAGGAAATAGCATTGTACACATTCACAGTTAGGCAAACTTTAGATTTGTATTTTAAGTTGTCAATAAAATCAAAGATTTATTCTTTGATAATTCAGTATTTCTGATCTTCTGGTGCTTTCCTTCCTAAACAATTATTTTTAAAAAATTTATTTTTTTGTTTGAGAGAAGATGTGAGAGAGAGAGAAGGGGAAAGGGCCCAGAGCAGTCTCCATAGTTACACATTATTAGTTGTGACATAGTTTTGTTTCACACAGGTGGATGTGGGGCTGCAAGGCGTGGGAACCAAATCAGGGGCCTCCTGCATGGAAGGTGAAAGCCTTCACCACCACGCCATCTCAGCTGTTAACATTATTCAATACTAGGACCTCTTGGTTTCAAGGTAAGCACTCAACTGGCTGTGCTATCCCAGTATCCCCTATTCACCGTACATTTTTATCTTCAAACTAATATGACAGAGAATATCAGGATACTTTTCTTGCTGCCTCCAGTCTACATGTTTAGTTTGTGTAGGGGAGATGTGTATATCCTGAAGCCAAGTTTTTATGATTCTGTCCCAAATAATTACTTAAGCTAAAAACATCTGTACAGAAATTCCATTTTTGGTCAATTTGCAAGTACTGTGAGAATAAACATCAGTGTACTAAATTTTGTGCTTTGTGATGTAAATGGCATCTAGTTGGCAAATACATGCTAACAATTATTATTTATAATCTTAATAAAATCACCTCCCAAATATGCTGATGATTAATTTAATTTTAATATCTGGAAAGTTTAAGATTCACTCACTCAGTTCACATTTAATTAAGGTGAACTTCTTATGTAAACACCTGGACACTATGAATGTGCAGATTGTATACTATTCTTTTACAAAAAAAAGCCTATTGCCTTTCTTCTCACTGATTTAATCTGACAGTTTGGTAAGTGTAAAGTTTTTCTTCTATGCCCTTTGTAAACACACTTTTTTTTTGTTGTTGTTATAGGCATTTCCCAAAGTAAGTCACTTGTATTGATTTATTTTTATTACTATAAGGTGGGGGTTGCTCTGTGTGAGAGCCATTTATGTTACTGAACAAATGTATATCTGTAAATCCAAGCTTGAGTGAAAAGGAAGAACACAAAAGGGAGAGAATATAAAGCATATCTGTGTGGAGCATATCTGTGTGGAACAGAGGACAATCAATCAGATTCATTATCTGCTCTACATTCCAGTCATTTCTGTAAAAGAAAAGAGGTACATAATACCATGGCAACAGTTAGACCTGCAGTCCATTATGGTATATAATCATTAAGAGGTCTTCAGCCTTCCCTGAAAACAGATATGAAAAAAAAAATAAAAAAATAAAAATTCACAGTGGTTGCACAAACTCCCTACATTTATGGTGATTAAATGACAAGTTTGTAATTTACAGGTGTCTTATTGCCATGGGAATGCAATCACACAATTCCATTTTAGAATTCAAGGGCTTTTGAAACATGCTGCATGATTGTTGGCTGGGCTGCTAGCTAAGATTAAATTGAAAAGGTGGCATGTAGATTTTAGAACATGGTGTTGACATTTACTGACCAATCACATTTTGCAACACTCCTGCATGACAGCAGATGTTGACCTTTCAAGCTTTCCCTATCTGCTTTCATGCATTACCTGCAGAAATAAACATAACTCTGCTTCCTGCTCTATGCTGCTATTAATGTCATCTGGGAATTGAGA
>PVKE010034303.1:0-17457 GCA_004027555.1 Craseonycteris thonglongyai | reverse complement strand
ATATTTAAAGTTATATGCAAAATCAAACCAAACTGAATTATACAATGCCCTACCTCAATCTTAAATCCTGAGACTGAATACCATAAATCAGAATGAGTTGTGTAGCTTCATAGTAATCATAGAGAAAGAGTGTAGCAATCACAGAGTACTTATATCATTACTAGGTTTGGAAGGGGCATAAGAGGCAGTCTTGTTCAACCTTTATTTTATAGTTAAACTGAGGCACAGAGAGCTTAAATAACTCAAGTTTGGCAGGCTTCCCACCTGAATGGCTGTCTCCTGACTTCACATGCCATTCCTCTCCATTCACAAGACCATACTTCTTGCTCTATTAGCTCACATTAGATAGCGCAAACTGTACCAATATGGAAAGTTTGGCAAGCCAAGGTGGATATATCTTTGTGGGTAAAAATAATAGAAGATTTTGGAGATAGATTTTGTATTTTTGGCTGCTGTAATTATATAAGGCTAAGGGTTAGATGAAAAGGCCAAGATGAAAGAGCTGTTCATAAGAATGGGACACGTGGAAGGAGTATGGGCAACATTGAGCTGCTGTGGTGCCAGCCTCTAACCTTTCAGTCATGTATGGATTGAAATAGACTCTGTGAAGGCTAATGAAAGTGTCATGAGATATCTGTGGCCGGTATCACATTTTATAATCTCACTGCTTTTCAAAAGTTTTCTTTATGCAGTTTTGCTTTTATGAAAGACCTACATCAGTATATGCCTATGTTAACCAAAAAAATTCGAAGAGAATTTTTGCTTTTACTAGGAAAGTGAAAAGAGGAAAGGACTCAGTGTTGGTTTTGCAGTGAGCCATAACAGAGGCAGCCCGCAATCCGCTCAGCGAGAGCAGCCCAGCCAAGCTCCCTTCCCAGGAACACCTCAGCATTTCAGCATCAAGCCCCATTGCTTTGAACTGTGTCTGTTAGCATCAGTGCTTTATGTTGATTTATTTTGTGCAGCCGTTAGCAAGACGTGTTGCCATTTTGGTTTATATAAGGTTTCATAGCAAGACTCTCCTTGCAGTTAGTGTAGGAAAGCTGTGTACTGAAACTATATAACCTTGTCTGTCTTGTTCACCATTTAATCTCTAAAACATAGAAGAATGCCTGGTACATAGTACATGTTCAATAGAAATATTTACCTAATAAGCTATTGCACATATGATTAAGAACCCAGATAAGTAGAACAGAAAAATTCAGTCTCTAGGAATTTGGAAAGGAAGCAATCATTATAGGATGCAATTATTTGCGAAAGATTCACAGAAAATGAGAGGTTAAAATAGCCAAGAAGAATTAGACAACTGAAAATACAGTAAGAAGGGCCACTTCTAGCACTCAGAGAAGATAGGAGGGTAAATGAGGCCTAAACCACATGGGAGGAAGGAGGCTCCCCATCCACTGTCTGGCTAGTCCTGAGGGCTGTACCATCTAGCTTTTGCCACTTCTGATCCCTTCTCAGCGTTTAGTCAGGCACCAAAAGCTTGTGTGAAGAAAAAATTTCTTAGAAATTAAGGGTATGTCTAGTGACCACTATAGATTAGATAGAATATGACTTTGAGATAAAAATCATCAGGTTTTAAAGAGAAGTTATGGGGATGCTGGGATGGCTCAGCGGGTTAAGTGCTCAATTTGCAGCCCCCAGGTCCAAGGATTGAATCCCGGCCCCAGCCTGTGTGGACCCATATGCTGAATTGGAGTGTGGTCCCTAGTTCGGTTCTCCCCAGGACAAGCTTCCCATGTTGGAGGCCCCTGGTTTGGCCCCCAGCTTGTGGGGGCCTGCCTCCCATGCAGGGGGCCCCTGCCCACCTTTCTGGAATGAAATTTTGTGGAAAACTAATGACATGCAACTATGGAGACTGCTCTGGGCCTTCCCCCTTCTCTCTGTCTCTCTCTATCAAAAACAGTAAAATAAATCTTCTTTAAAAAAAAGATGTTTATTGAAATCCTCTCAAAGAAGATGAAGATTAGGACAATTTCTTTGAAATTTAGACATTTTGAAAATATATGTTGATATCTGCATAAATGCAACACATTCCCAATGCTAAGTATCAGTTAGTATGAAGGTTTTTCCTTTCTGTGGTTCCTTTTCCTTACAATTTGCCAGCCAATGTTACATAGAAACCAGAGGAAGCAATAGAAATGTTGGCATCTAAGAATTTCAGGCTGGGGAAGCCAGGATGGCTCAATGGGTTAAGCACTCACTTTGCAGCGCCAGGGACCAGGGATCGAATCCCGGCCCCGGCCCGTTTGGAACCATATGCTGAACTGGGGGCTCGCCCAGTTCAGTTCTCTCTCTGTCTCTGTCTCTGTATCTCTCTCTCTCTCTCTGTCAAAAATAAAAATTAAAAAAAAATATATTAAAAATTTCAGGCTGCTTTAGGAACAAAATTACCTTGACTGAGTTACAACTGAACACATCAGCTCATTTAGCACTTGCCTCTTTAGCTTTGAAACATCAAATATAACATAAATCAAGATGTACATTAATAAAGATGGTATTATATAAAACATCTGTGGAGTCCAAATTAGGTAAAAATCACATTAGTCATCATGCAAAAATGTGTTTGATAAGTTTCCATAAAAGTACAAGGTATACAGGAACTCAAATAGACAAAAAAGCTGAAATTGACCTTTTATCCTAGTGCAACTAATGTTCAAAAGGAACAATTTTTTGTCTTTCTCCCTCTCTTTTCCATACCCTGTCCTGAACATGTAAGGACTATTTAAACAGAATTACTCCACTTTTTTAAATTAAAATAGACAGATTCTACTTGAAAGAAAGGGAAAACAATTTCCTCGGGAAGCGTATAATGGCTGGTCAATGATCCTCTGAGTGTCTAAGTCACACACTGCCCATTAGTATTTGCTGGAAGAATTTGCTGCTTAATCCTGGATGCTGATTCTACTTCTAAAATTCTAGACTATGGTCAGCTTTGAAGAAAAGTGAGTCTTAAATATCCTATTAAAAAATACATGAGTTTTATCTCAGGCATCAAGTAACATATGTACCCAATTGTATAATGTTCTCCACTGATATATTTCTACTAGCAGCAAAAAAGAACCAAAGATGGTTGATTGTGTGCATCATGAAGCATTAAGAGAAATTCCCATTATTGTGTCCTTTGTTTTTCCCTGGATAATGACACCTGATGGAAATCAAGTGTCCTTAGAAATCACAGATATGGAGATTTGTTGGGTCTCCTTCTTCCTCTGTCCTCAAAATCATAAAGCTGCTTTTTTCAACAACCACTGAAACCGCTTACCTGAAGTTAGCTGTTTGTTTCATCTGCAATTTGTACTGTACAACAGTGAGAGTGATGTTTTCATTATTCGTGCTATATCGGTCTGTTCCTTTCCGTGGCCCCATTAACAATAAAAACCCATGCAGTTTTCAGCCATTATCATTTTTCTCCTGATAAACCATCTGTGACATGGAGACATTGAAGTGAGGAGTTCCGGCCACAGTGTTCAATAGCCTGTGCACACAGCTTTCTCAGAGGTAACTGCTGTAAATCAGCTCCACTGTTATATCTCTCTGTTAGGATTGTTCTCTTCTCCTTTTTTATACATCTAATGTAATGTGAATTCACATGAATTCAGCGAATGGCCTTTTGCCTGACAATAGAAGCTATACCTAAGGCTTCTACTGGGTGCTAGAGCTGACCTTTCCCTTAATTCCAGCTGTTCTGCTTAATCCAGGAGCTAGAAAAAATGTGTTTTCACTACAGAGCTACATTGTCCTCCTCTATAGTGTCTTTCCTTATAGGGTTTGTGAGCCATCTGCCCTTTGGATAGGTCCATACGAATTGATCTTGCCACAGGAAAATGCAAAGGAATCAGATGACAAATATAGTCCTGTTCCCACCAACTGGTTTCATAAATTAATAAGCACATGTAGCTCTCCAGAGCCTGCTGGTTTTGACTACCAAGTGCTTGTGAAGCTGAAGTGATATTGTGTGGTAACATGGAAATACTGTCTAAAAATCAATTATAAAAGTAGATCTAAAATAAATAGTTCAGTTCTTTTACATTTGTGCACGTATGTATAAGAGTTCTTCAGAAAAACAGTACCAAAAGGATGTATATATGTATATAGTGATTGATTTATTTTTTTGTTAAATTTATTGGGGTGATGTTGGTTACTAAAAATTACGTAGGTTCCAGGTGTAGAATTCTACAGTACTTCATCTGTTACAGTATGTCTTTACCACCCAGAGTCAGCTTTTTTTCTGTCACCATATATTTAGCTCCCTCACTTCCCCCTCTCCCTTCCCCCTCCCCCTCCTCCCTTCCCCTCAGGTAACCACTAAACTATTGACTGTGTCCTTGAGGTTATGTTTCTTTGTTGCTTTTAGTTTCATCTTCCATGTAGGAGTGAAGTCATGAGGTTCTTAGCTTTTTTGTCTCTCTTATTTTGCTTAGCATGATGATCTCAAGTTTCATCCATGTTGTTGCAAATGGCAGTTTCATCTCTTCTTACAGCTGAGTAATATTCCATTGTATATATGTACCACAGCTTTTTAATCCAGTCATCTAGCAAAGAGCACTTTGGTAGAGTGATTTATTTTAAGGAATTGGTACATGTAATTGGGGAGGATTGGCGAGTTTATAATTTGATAGAAGAGGCCAGCAGACTGGATATTCAGAAAGAGTTGCAGTTTGATTCCAAAGGCATTCTTCTGGCAGAATTCCTTCTTTCTAAGGAGAGGTCAGTCTTTGTTCATTGGAGGCCTTGAACTGATTGGATGAGACTCAACCAACATCGTAAGAGTTAATTACTTGACTCAAAAATCCACTGACATGAGTGTTCATCTCATCTAGACACACCTTCACAGAAACATCCAGAATAATGTTTGACCAAACATCTAGGTCCTGTGGCCTAGCCAAATTGTCACATTTAACCATCACAGTTCATATATACCTAAGTCTTAATGTTATATAAGTAATGCCCATAATTAGATATCACTTGGAAATTTAACAAAAGCTGAGAAAGTCAGGTGGGCAGGACAATTTTCCATAAACATTCCAGGATAAGTGCTTCATTTTTAATTTTAGTTATAAACTGTCACTATACATATAATCAGGACGTATTCTGCTGAGTCTGACTTAGGTTGTGGTACCTGGTAGTATGTTGTTCTTCGTATATTAATGACATCTGTAAGGTTCATTATATACTCAAATACTGTAGTCATTTCTCCTGAAGATAGAGAATAAAACTAAGTTGTTGCGTCAAAGATGGTATCTACATTAATTTGGAGGAAATTATAAAATAAGACTATATATTTGTGTGTATGTGTGTATACACACGTATGTGTAATGTGTGTTTATAAATTTTTATTTCTTACCAAGACATTGAGTATTTATAATTGGAAGAAACTCTGTCTCCAATTCATAAGGCTTTGAAGGTGAACCGTATTTTACCTTGGTTGTTGAACTATATTTATCCTTTGGGAATATCTGAACCAGTGATAGAACTATGCCCAGAAGAGGTGTCTCACCTGGTACCTCACGGACTCCTCCTGTGTTTTCTTCTTTTGTAACTGAGATACAGGACCTTCTCCCTTTTCTGCTTCATTCCAAATGAAGAGTGGCACAAATGTGGAAAGACATACTGAACTGAAGAAGGAAATGTGAATTTGGGGGGAAGAAAATATCCATTCATATATAAGTTGAAATTGGAAGCCCAGAATCTACTGTTTGTAGAGAGTGGACAAGTCATCAGCTCATTTGAGAAGTACAATTAATATTAATAGTATAGAAAAGAAGTTAACATAATTGTTTCTCTTAAGTGGGTTTGTACAAAACCTAATTTTGTTTTGTATCCCATGAGATCTTAATATTTTAGTAATAATAAGAACAGGGCAAATTATACTGTTGAAATGTGAGAGCTTAGGATATATCTTCTTGGCAGTAAATTGTTCCTTTGAAGTAAATTATCTCTTATAAATTTCCTGGAAAAAATAATTTTCTTCAAATGAGATAGGAAAATTTTATTACTTGCCTTATGCTACTTGGGACCAGGTTTCATAATAACTATGCTAATAGCCAGATAAAAACCTTACAGAAATGTAGATGTTAATATCATGTGGGGGGATTAATAACTTTTGGAGTCATTTCTCATTTAGTTTGATCTGATTGTTCTTATAGATGAGAGATGTTATCAGCAGCTGAGTTGAAAGCAGAAAGTAAAATTGAGCAAAAGTAGAGACAAATGAATTAATACATCTTTTGAACAATAATATTTAGAAAGATTTCCATTTTAAAGTTTACATTGAGTCTTAAACGTTCTTTGATAGCTTCTGTGGCCCAGAAATTTGACTATAGTCAGAGTCTATTTTATTTTTAATTTTGTCTCTATTTAAGAGTAGGGCATAGCTTTTTATTTTTTAAGATTTATTTTATTGTTTTTGACTGAGACAGAGAGAGAGAGAGAGAGAGAGACAAAGAGACAGAGACAGAGAGAGAAGGTGGGGGGGCAGAGCAGTCTTCATAGTTGTATGTCATCAGCTTTCTACACAGTTTTACTCCACATGTGGGGACGGGGCTGCACAGGGCAGGAAACGGGCCAGGAGCCTCATATATGGGAGGTATGCCCCTGCGAGCCGGGGGCCTCTCACATGGGAAGCTCACCCTGGTGAGAACCGAACTGGGGGCACACCCCAGTTCAGCATAAGGGTCCATATGGACCGGGACCGGGCCTAGGGTTCTATCCTCAGACACTGGGACTGCAAGATGAGTGCTTAACCTGCTGAGCCATCCTGGCTTCCCTTTATTTTCAACTTAACATTTACAGGTGCAATATCCAGTATTGGAGTCACATGACTTGTAAACTTTGATTCCAAATCTGGCATGTTTGGTAGCTATAAATTGCATATACCCCAGCCGTTCTTTGAATTCTATCAGTGACTTGTCTAGGGAGATATCTTCGTCTGGAGTGTATAATTGTCCAAACTTGTTATTCAAATAGTTGACTATAGTTCACACTTTTCTTATTCTGTCTTCTTTACATACAATTTCATTATCCACAAAGTGAAGAAAATGTGAAATAGCCAAGAAATGTTTGCAAGGCATAGTTTTTGAAAATATGGGTGTCTCTAATATTGCTATTTGTTTATTTAATTGTTGTATTTATTGGGGTGACATTGGTTGGTTAACATTACATAGGTTACAGGTGTACAACTCTACAATACACCATTTGTAGGTTGCATTGTGTGCTCACCACCCAAAGTGCAGTTGATGAAAAACAGAAAAAAATACTAGGAATCTGATTTTTTTTCACATATTATGTTCTATAGTCTTAGGGTTTTGTTTTGATTTGTTTTGCTTTTTTTTTCCCCCCACTTGAATCAGTCATCTATAATAATTACTCAGGAGAGTGAAAAAATTCTGTAGCTTGACTTGTTTAGGTACTCTCTTCCATGCCAGAATGCTGAATGTTAAAAATAAAATATGGTAAAGTAAATTTTAAGGCAATGATCCAAGAGTATTCTCTTTGAAGTGTATTTACATTTTGTCATATTACTATGTTCCTTCCAAAACCTCTAATAAGGAGTGTTATTCTTCAAAGGTAATTCAGATATACTGTTTACACAATGGTTTCAGATACCGTTTCAGTAAAGCTATTGCTTACTATTCTGTTTGACATTAGAATGGCCTAAATCGTTTAGACTTAGAGCTTGTTGGGTAAAGCAGGGGAATGAGAGAAAATACTGAAGTTTTCATGATAAAATGTTTCTTCAGGAAATAGAAGGGAAAATTTCTTTGGTTCTGTACCAAGCAGAAACCTAGGGCAAACGTGATAATGATCATACTATACCCCATAAAAGATGATGAGAGTATTTCATGGTAATTTTGACTGTCTACATGGTCTTTAATTTGTTGAATTACAAAGGAATGGCATTTGATTCTTCAGGTGAAAGACTAAAAATACGAAACTTGACCTTTTGTTATACCAATATAAGGAATTATAAAATATGATAAGGGAATGTGTATAGAACAAGTTTTCTCTAAAAGTACAAAAATGTATGGGTTCACAAATTTAACTTATATAACCTGTTTTTCCCATGTTGCAGGTGAATGAATTTAGAATTATTTTCTGCTTGCCTGAAATGTGTTCCTACTTGCTATAGAGGATGTGTCTTCGAGTCCAGATTCTGTCCCTAACAACCTGTGCTTGCTTCTCTGGTCTGTGCAGGAAAAGAGGTGGTGGCCAGAGAGACGCCTGCTATGGCTCATTATATCCAGGCCTTTCTTGCTGTCTGTGCCTTTGCCTGAAGTGTGCTCTGTGGGGGGCACAGCGCAGGCTGGAGGACTCTGTACCCTCACGGCAAAGCCGTAAATGTTAAGTCCAAATCTGAGAGATTTGCCTTCCTTAGAAAGTTCTAGGAAGAAATTACACACTCTGTGGTCATGATTGACTACAGTGAGCAGAAGGCGACTAAAAGACCATAAGGTGGTTTCCATTAAGGAGGAATATCACCCCAGGGGCACATTCTAGTTAAGTTTCTTAGTTAACAGCCCCGTGGTTTATTAGTCTCTGACCTTGTACTGCCCGATTTGAAGCTCTATAACCTGCTCCCAATTCTATATCTTCCTGTTTTGCCTGCTGTTGAAAGAAGAAAAAGGAAAAAAAACCCCTTAATTTAGGATGATGCTAATATTGCCCTCCCAGGTGGCGTTCAAGTTGGTGTGTGAGTGGCTGGTCCACTTCAGTTTGTGGTTATTCTATGATTCATTTTTTAAAACTTAGTTCTTCTGTTAAGGCTCATCTGCTGATATTTAACTTTGTCACAGACTCCAGATAAAGTGTCTGAATAGAAATAATTAGATATCTTCGATGAAGTTATTTCATGTATTTTCTGAATTAATCATTAAAGAAATTCCGTGAGCGAGATAAGATCCCCATTTTACAGACAAATCCAAGGGTCAGAGAAATTAAATGACTTATCCAGGGTCACAAGTAGTAGCTACTGGGGCAGACATTGATTGTCCTAAGGGTGAAGGAGATTAGCAATCACAGGCCTATTGGTTTTTTTTCCCTTGATTCACCAGCATGCTAAATTCATCTCTGCAATATTAACTAAGAATAATGAGAGTGCAACATAATCAGAATGGTAGCATAAATGTTTATTTTTGAGCTATTAAAATATCCCCATTGCGTATTCATGACAACAATTAAGCTTCTGAAAAGGCCAAAGGGTGAGAATGTTTAAATGAATTTTTTTTCTGCCATCCATTATCAACTTGGAAAATCGATACTAATAGGGAAAGCACAAGAGCGATGACTGAGTTCATTACATGTGATCAGAAAAGAAAACACATCTACCACGTTAATCTTGCTTTCAATTTATGGTGACATTTACTGAAAATACTCTATGATATTTGGCAAAGTTATAAAAGAGAATGCTTGCCAATTAACCAGAGGATCAAAGAGGGAAGATTAGGGAGGGAAGTGTCTTTTTTTTTTAAGTGAAATGTTTGGAAGGGTCAGACTTTGAGTTAGCTAACCTCCAATACTTTTCAGTATTCAGGTTGACTAATGAGCACTTCACTCATCATTCTAATGGATGCATTTATGCTGAGAAAGAATAATAAAGTGCTTTTCAATAACTGGTGCCTGTAGCAACTCTACAGACAGAAGATAAATAAATACTCTATTATCTTACAGCTGAATATAAACTGTGATTTTTTACTCTAATATTATTATTAAATACTTTGGATTCATTCCTTTAATCAACCACTTGACAAATACTTATAATATTTATTGAGCTTCTACTGTGTGCCATTCCCAATTCTAGGCTCTGTAACGTGGTAGTGTCCAAAGTCCCTGATCTCATGGAGTTTTTATTCTAAAACGTCTTTTACAGGATCATCTAGATATAGTTCAGAAAAGTAGTTTACTGTCATCCAATTCTTGTTCTTTGTGGTGGCAACATTTTCCCTCTCTGAACATAGATTTGGTGTGAATTAAAGGAAATGCATAGATACTAGCACCATCTCAAGTTATGTGTGAGTCCGTTTTTTAAAAAAAAAAATTTATTTTATTGATTTTTGACAGAGAGAAACAGACAGAGACAGAGAGAAGGGGGAGGGCCCAGAACAGTCTCCATAGTTGACATTAGTTTTCCATATAGTTTCACTCCACAGATGGGCACAGGGCTGCACAGGGCAGGAACTGGCCTGGGAGCCTCCCACATAACACCCCAGTTCAGCATGTGGGTCCGCATGGGCCGGGGCCAGGATTTGATCCTCTGTTCCTGGGGCCTCAAAGCGAGTGCTTAACCTGCTGAGCCATCCCAGCTTTCCCGTGAGTCCTTTCTATGTGAAGAAAACTAATAGCTGTAAAACCTTAAATCTCAAGATAGTTGCCAGATGCATATAACTTCTGCACTCCCCCCTACTTTCTTCTCAAACAGGTCACCTTGGGACAAAAGTTTCTGTTTTGGCGTTGCACATAATTATAAGGATCTAAAATTGAAGAAATACATTCTTTGTGGAAGAAGTTATCTATAACTTTAATGTTTTTAAGAGCTTGCTATTCAGGTGGTAAATAAAATTTATTAGCAGTTAGATATAATAGCACCTAAAAAGACACAGTAGTAATAACTGCCATTTTTCAGTGTGGGACATTGTCTCACACTAGGTTGAAGCGGTTTGAGGATCAAATACGTTAAGGAACTCAAAAATAGAAGCTACCTTCTGGGAGACTTAATTTGCATATTAATTTATATTAATATTTTAAGGAGTTTCAAAATTGAGAAATCTCTTTAATCCAGTGATTCTCAAATATATTTGGCTAGGGAACTATTTTCATATGTCAGTATTTAACATTTGGGGAAAAACCGTGTTGTAACAAAAGGTGGACTCTTGACCATTGCAGAAAGAGGATTCCCTCAAGAATTCACTAGGAGGCTGTTGTGTTACATTTTCTAATACTCTGAGGAAGTCTATAATTATAATACTGCCCACCTCCAATGTTAGTAATTGGCTTTTATTCTAGTACCACTGCCATCTTTTTCTGCCCTTGCAAATAGAAATCTGTTCAGCCTCCCTTTGCTGCTGAACCACTTGTTTTCTTCCTAAGTAAAATACAGTCCACTATATGCTGAGTTTCATTTTATTTGCACTATACCTGTTCCTCTAGCATTTCAAGGTTGTTTTAAATTTCTCATTGTGGTAAGGTTGTATTTGTGATTTCCAGTATTTATTAAAAAAAAAATTTTAAATAAGGATTAAGGTGTGTCACCTGCTGACTTTTGTCTTTAAGAATTTAAGATTTTGCACTATCTGGACACAACATTTACCTGTGAACATCCAGAATACTGGCTTTTACATTGTCTATGTTGTCTGCATTTCTATTAAGAGCCCCTGAAGACAGAGATGGCTTTTGTCTTTTATTTAAAGACCTAATGTGATGTTTCTTTCCTCTTCCTCCTCCCAGCACCTCCCACATGGGAGGCTTACCCTGTGAGAACTAACCTGGGGGCACACCCCATTTCAGTATATGAGTCAGCACATGGGGGTGGGGGTGGGGACCTGGGATTCGATCCTAGGACCTCAGGGTTGCAAGTGAGTGCTTAACTCACTGAGCCATCCCAACATCCCCAGGAATCTTAATTAGGTCTTACAGGGCTGAAATAAAAAAACATCCCTTATGCTTGTAGAGGCTTTAGGAGAGGAACTGCTCCTGGCTCTTTCCAGCTTCCAGAAGCTGCCTCTATTCCTTGGTTCCCAGCTACATCAATCACTCTTCTGTTGTCACTTTCTTCTTCACCTGATGCTTCCTTAACAATCAAATCATATCTCAAATCTGCCTCTTCTTGCACACTAAGGTCTGCCAAACACTTATTGAATAGTGGAATGCTGTGACTTGTTTTGAAGTTCGTGTTGTAAAATAAATGCTACTTGATAAGGTAATCCTGTAGTGATTTCCTTAAACAATAGGTAGAGATTGAAGAAACAAACTCCTTTTTTGATGGAAGGAAGTTTTTAAAATGTGATAAGTAGCCATAAATTAGACGAACAGCCTGGGATTTTTATGGAAAGTAGCCTAGGGGAAACGAATGAAGCCACTAAAAGGAATTCCTAAAATAAAAGATAATCAGAAGTAGGACAGGGAATGTCAGATAACAAGGCCAATTTTCTCCTAAAAGAAATTGAAATCACAGGTGAGCCATTCAGTGAGTAATGTAGAACTTCTGATTCAGTTTGTTCATTAATTCAGATATCTGTGGGTATGAAACACTGTAGAACTTCTGACTTTAATTGCTGGATGTCAGGTGAAGAAGAGAGAGTCATTATTTACTTGAGTCTTTAGAGTCTTAATTTATGTGTTGGTTAGAAACTTGCTCAGCCTTCCTGAGTCTTGGAGAGCAGAGCAGTAGTCTAGAAGAAAACCAGCTGCTTCCTAGCAAATGTCTTATGTAGTTTTTGTTAAGAACTGCCCTCACTGTTGGTATTGAAAAATATCTTTTGTGGAAATAAGTGCATATGTTTTTAGAAGAGAAGTAGAAGCTGATATGAAAATTCACTTCCTCTATATAAAAAAGTAGACACTTAGATTTACCTGAACATGTCAAGTCACATCAGTTCCATGGCAAAAAAATGAAAACATTTTCTTTTATATTTTGCAGACCAAAATAATTATTTTGTTGACTACATCATTTTTTTTTTTTTTTTTTTTGACAGAGAAAGAGAGACAGAGAAAAGGGGAGGGGTCCCAGAGCAGTTTCTATAGTTGTATGTCATCAATTTTCCACATGTTTTCTTTCCACACAGGTGGGCGGGGGCCACGCAGGGTGAGAACTGGGCTGGGGGGCTTCCCACATCAAAGACACATCTTCTCGAGCCAAGGGCCAAACTGGGGGGTGAGAATCGAACTGGGGGCCTCCCAAATGGGAAGCACACCCCAGTTCAGCATATGGGTCCACATGGGTCATGGCCAGGATTCGATCATTGGTCCCTGGGGCTGCAAAGCGAGTGCTTAACCCACTGAGCCATCCTGGCTTCCCTATCTTTTTATTTTTTTATTTATTTACTTTTGGACTTGAGTGGCTCTTTATAACGTTGAAAATGCTGTAGATAAAAATCTCATTGTCAAATTTAGTTTTTGTAACTGAAGTTTACCTGCCTAAGTGTGTTTGTGTTTTAATTGGAAGATTGGGTAATATATTCTGTTTGATATGACTAATATAAGAGCCTTTCCCTTCATTTTGGGTTCTCTCTTTTTATTTATTTACTTTTTTTTCATGAATACATTTAATGCTTTTATACATGGGCCACCATGTTTGACAAAACATCAGGTCTATTTCAGTTCTTCATTAAAGAAACAGCTAAATATCTTAATGAATCGCAAATCTTTCACAGAATGAACAATGCCAAGACAGCTGTTCTCCTCTACATTTCCTCTCAGACAGCACCTTTCATCCTGTAATTCACATGCAAGAGTCTTTCTTTTTGATTTTGAAACTTAATGGCTAGTGAAGTCATGATGGGAAGATTGTATATCTTTAGCAGGCAGCTGAAGTGGCAAATTGTGATATTTTTCAAAGCACTTTTTGAAAGGATGCTAAATTGTTTGGGGGTTGGGTTTAGAATAAGGAATTTCCTAGATGATCCTCAGACTCTTTGGGGGAAGTTGTTATTTTAATGGATAAATAATTTGACTCATTTAAAAAAAAAACAGACATGTTATTTCTTTAAAAAGCTGTCTTCGTGTCTTTCCTTCTCAATTATAAATTCTCTCATTTTGTAGATGTGGCTTTAATTTGAAGCAATATGGTATTCTCTTTCTACTACCCCTCCCCCCAAAAATTCTAACTAAACAAATTCTGTAAGAATTAGCTTTGAGCTATTCCATCTGTGGACTTTAAATTTCGTCACAAAAACACAGAAGCCTGGCAGGGAACTCTTTCCAACTGGCTACATGTATCATCTTGTCTGAAAGCTGGTTAAGTGAGTATGGCATTTAAAATGAAATAAAAAACTTCATTTATGGAACTAGTTCACACGAAGTGTTTGCCCACTTCTTTGACCATCTGTTTATGTTGACAACCACCACCCCACATTGTGCCAAAGTGCCCTTGGCTATTAAAAACAGTGTTTTATGTGTTAGTGGTGTGTGTGTCCTCACACATGTATATGTTTTGGGGGTGCCATTTTCTTGAGAAATGTCTCATTGAAGGTTTCATATGATCCATGTGGAGACACCAGTGCTATCCGGAAAGTATCCAGCTCTGTCACATGAAAAATAGAGGCATCGATGGCTGGAATTTTTCTGGACAGCCCTCGTATTTCAGGTCAGTTACTATTCAGGAAACATTGCCCTGAAAATGCTACAAGCTCGCTTCTTTTTAGAGAAGCTGTCTTCCCTCCCCACTCCAACCTGCCCAAACATTAAAATTTCTTTAAAAAGACTAGGAACATATTATCAAACTACCTGTTGAGTTTGTCTACCATGGTAATGATATCATGTGTTGAAGGTAAATCCAAATAGGAATCTAAACATTTTTTTTCTAATTTTTTATTTTTTTTTTAACTGAACTGGGGGCTTCACCGCATTCGGGAAGCACACCCCAGTTCAGCATGTGGGTCCACCTGGGCCAGAGCCGGGATTCAATCCTCGGTCCTCGGGGCTTCAAAGCGAGCGCTCAACCCACTGAGCCATCCCGGCTTTCCCATCTAAACATTTTTTAAAGATTTATTTTAATTGTGTTTGACAGAGAGAGAGATACAGAGACAGAAACAGAGACAGAGAGAAGGAGGAGAGCACAGAGCAATCTCCACAGTTGCACATCGTTGTTTTTTTCACATAGTTTTATTCCACAGGTGGGCACTGGGCTGTGCAGGGCAGGAACTGGGCTGGGGTCTCACCCTAGTGAGGACTGAACTGGGGGCACTCCCCAGTTCAGCGTATGGGTTCGCATGTGTCGGGGCTGGGATTCGATCCTTGGTCCCCGGGGCTACAAACTGACCGCTTAACCCACTGAGCCATTCCGGCTTCCCCTGGAATCTAAACATTTTTGACTATAGAAGTACTTTGGAATGACTCAGTGGTTCTAAGCTGTTGGCAAGATGCTTTCTGCTAACAGGACTATCTGAGTTGATAATTCACCAGATGACAGGGTAACCCTTCTTTTACATTTAACATTGTAAATAAAGTCGTTGGGAGCAAGATGGCCTCCTTGTAGAGGAAGAACTGTGGACACAGGGATTGCCAATCTGGCATCATATTTTTTATGCTTTGAACAGATATTTATTAAAGGTTTTATACAACTACTTACTAACAGCCAATAAATGCACAACACTATTTTAGTTCTAAGCCATAGAAATGAAGAGGCACATTCTCATTTGTATCAAAACTGTGATTCTAGGGGGGAGGAGGAAATACATATAATAAGAAAGATAAGACAGCTAAGTGAGAGATTTTGTCAAGCAGAGATAAAATTTTATAGGAATTCCAAGGACTAGTCGGTTTCTATTCCATGAGGGTTTCACCTTCTTTCTCTTCAAAGCCCCTAAATTATCTGGAATGTACAATGGGAGCAATTGAGATGCTCCTAACTAATGCTCCATGAGCATTGCAATACATATAATGACACCAGCAGAGCATAATGAAATCAGTGATATTTATATACTTGTGTAACTCACAGGCATACAATGCAGGCATAGAAACAAATTAAATGTATGATTTGGGGACTAGTATAATAAGATGTCACAGAACACTTTTAGGTGAGGTTGAGTGAGTATCTTTATCTGGCTCTGATTTGTAATTATTATTTTTATTATTACATTTTAATCCTGTAAGATGAAGTGATTTTCTTTTTTACCATTCTGTTTGCTTTTCAAATGGGTTTTACCATCAGATGCTGTTGAATTCTTTCTCAGAGCCTGGGTCAGACTGAATAGCAGATATTATTTGTGACAGCTGGAAAGTGAGGCTAACGAACGCCCCAATGAGGATTACCGGGCTGGACTCATCCATCCAGCGGAATTTGCATTGTGAGTGCAAATAGCTGCATGTCATGGCCCACCGCTGCCCAGGGCTGGAGTCATTTATTTAATAACTCAGTTCACAGGCAGTCAGGCTAACTGCAGCATTTCGTATTATTCAAGACAAATAAGAAATAAAAAAAGTGCTGCATGGAAAAATGTAACATTTTTGTTTTTCTCATTGACTGTGGCTTTAAGTTTAAATGCTGAGCAGCATGACAGTTACTCCTGAGGTGTAAAATGTTAACTATTTCCAACGGTGTCTTTTGACGGCACGCAGTTTTTCTTTGTGTTTATTGGGAAAGATTTACAAGAAGTGCTTATTTTCTTCTAACCTCCAGTATTTAAAGTGCAGACCATTCATGCATTTTAGCTAATTGAACCTGCTTCTGAGAGTTGACACTTCGAAGTACTTGTGAGAAAATGCATTAACAACAACTAACCTAGTATTAAATATGATTGTTTATATTTTACTTGTAATAAAGTTTTTTTCATTCTTTTGGATCCTCTCCCTGTTTATTCATCCACTGTTAGTCTGGGTATTCAGCCTTATTTTGAATATTACAAAATTGTCATTCAAGTAGCAAGCTGCAAGTAATACAAAGAAAGTGAATTATTTTTATGGGGAGGCACAAAAGAGTGGTAAATAGCAATACAAATTCAAACTTCTATTTAACATATATAGTCATAATTGTTAATGGTGAAAATTTTTATCTTTTGGAGATATACATATGATTAAAACTGTATTATCATTCTATAATTCATCTCTTGGCACCTTTTATTTTGCATAAAATTTTAAGACATTTAATGAATGAATGAATAACTGGTACAACCATTTGATGAAAGCACACTGATGTAAATAAATGAAAGAAAAGTCTGGATTTGTAAAGTGAGCCTTAGAGAGTAAAATCATATTCAAGACAATCAAGTCCTTTGAATTTCTTTTTCTTCAATATATTTTTTTTCCAAAGAGGGGATTTTGAGTACTTCAGAGCAAGTCAAAATTAGAAAAATTCAATGTAAGCTATAATTGGGGAAAATAAAAACTTCTGACCACAGGCTTTCTCTCCCTACCATGAACTCCTACAAAGAACCATACCTCACTTATAAAATGTGTACTTTGCTTGAAAGTTGTTGCATTCACATTTCCTTCTAAATAAAAAGCTCTAGAGGCAGGTCTGTGATTTCTTCATCCCTTAGTTTTGCACTTGTGGTAGCCCAGTGATTGTTAAATAAATGAAAGCTGTTTCCACGTGGTGTTTCACCGTATTGAAGTTGGGAACTGCAAAAACACTCAAGTGGGCATTACTTGACCTATGCGGTTAAGCAGCAAATATAGACCTACAAACAAATAGTGACCGTGCCATGGGCTTGGGTTTGGATGTGCAACTGTGGTGGGGACTGTATAAATCTGCCTGAACACGTTTAGGAGGCTTCACAGGAGAAACAAAAGACTGACTTA
>PVKE010034302.1:0-17336 GCA_004027555.1 Craseonycteris thonglongyai | reverse complement strand
CCACTTTTGTGGTGTTAAAATATTTTTTCTTGGGAAAGCCGGGACGGCTCAGCGGGTTGAGCGCTCGCTTTGAGGCCACGAGGACCGAGGATCGAATCCCGGCTCCGGCCCAGGCAGGACCCACGTGCTGAACTGGGGAGTTCCCACAGTTCGGTTCTCTAACTGTCTCTGTCTCTGTCTCTCTCTCTATCTGTCAAAAGTAAAATAAAAATAAATATGCACTGAAGATAAAATAATTACTCTCTATAAATATAAAAAGATATAAAAAAAAATATTTTTTCTTGTATGAAAAGATAGTGATTATATATAAATGGCAGTTTGGGATTAAAAAAAATAAATGTGGTCTATCTCTGTTCCTCACTATTATCCCAATTAGTTTTTTGGTTTTTTTTAATTTATTGGAATATTTTTTCCTTGAAATTCACAACATGTAGTTGTAATACAATAATTCCCAATTAGTTTTAATAATCCTATATATAGTACATAGCTTTCTAACTTAGCTAAATGAAAAGCCGGGCAACCCCATATGTCTCCCAAATTGATTTTTAAGGAAAACTTACTGGCCTGTACAATTGGATTGAACTCAATATTTCTCCTATTTGCACAAAAGGAAATAAGACAGTAGGAGAGGTTAAATGGTAAAGCATTATACATATACTGACGGTCCCCTAGCTAGTTTACAGCAAAGCCAAGACTGAAATCAGCCTCCTGTCTCCCAGAGTCCAGCCCTTACACTCTATGCAACTTCATAGGTATTACAATAATGCGAGTATAGAATGTGATTCTAAAAGCACTTACAGTGCAGAACAGGGCTGAACATGATTCTATGCAGTCCATTAGATTGCATATTAAGCTCCATTGTGCTTTGCCACCATTATCTCATACAGTCATGAGAAATAATCTTTATACAACATGAATTACACATTTTGTGGTTTTCATCTGATCAAAACTCAACAGGATAGCTTAAGATTTTATGAATATACACAAATAAATGTACACTTGTTTCATCACATCCACTTATAAGCTACTTAGTTCATTTTCTATTATACCTTATCAGCCACAAAACAGTAGCCACCATTATTTTTGCCTTGCAGTTCATAACATACAATTTTAATGCAATACTTCTGCGTCTAGGATGAGATGGGCCAGCTTACTCATGCCCATCTATGGAGCCATGTCAATATCAGAAGATGACACATATCACCCAAGACAAACCTTTAAACACAGGCCTGGAGCCCGGAAAACATTCAGTGCTGTGATGCCAAAAATTTGAATTCATTTATCTTGAGTTTTTATTAGTATTCTAATTAGTTTAATGTGAATTTCTAATTCCTGCTATTAACTGAAGTTGTTTAGTATGAATGTAAGAATGTGAGCCTTCACATTCTTACCTTTTTCCTCATAAAAAATTCAAACTAGCTGCTATAAACACAACCCCACTGTTTTACAGAGGCCAAAATAAAACTAAAGCCCTTACCTCAAGGAAGGCAGGTGCCCAGTAAACTTAAAAATAATATCTTATTTGCAGCCCTGGGCTACCTTTCTGGTTTTGTTTTTTTTAACTTTTGAAATAATTTTAGACTTACAGAAATGTTGCAAAAACAGTATATCTCTGTGCACCCTTCAGCTACCTTTCTCTAATGTTAACATCTTACATGATACGACATGGTGCAATGATAATAATTAAGAAATTTAACATGGAAACAATAACTCATAACTAAATTACACAGTTCATTAGAATTTCACCAGTGTTCCCACTATTGCCTTTTTTCTGCCTCATGATTCAAAGTAGGATCCCACATTGCATTTAGTTGTCACATCTCCTTAGTCTCCTCTGTGACCTTTCTTTAGTCTTTCTTTGTTTTCATGATCTTGATACCACTGAAGAGTACTGGTCAGTTACTTTGTGGACCAAGCTTGTCCAACCTGTGGCCTGTGGCCCTCAGGCCACATATGGCCCAGGACAGCTTTGAATGTGGCCCAACACAAATTTGTAAACTTTCCTAAAACATTATGAGATTTTTTTTGTGACCTTTTTTTCTTTCTTTTCTTTTCCTATTTTTTAGCACATCAGCTATTGTTAGTGTATTTTATATGTGGTCCAAGACAATTCTTCCAATATGGCCCAGGGAAGCCAAAAAATTGGATACCCCTGTTGTAGACTGTCCTCAGTTGTTTTCATGAGGTGTTTTCTCCTGAGTGGATTGAGGTTTTTGCATTTTTGACAGAATACCACACAGGTAATGTGCTTTTTCAGTGCATCATATGATAGGAACATAATGTCAACATGTCTTACTACTGGTGATGTTAAACCTCGTTGACTTGGTTAAGATGGTGGTGCCCTTGGTTTCTAATTGCTCATAGACTATCACTCTAAGCTCTTTATTGGAGCTGAAGTGACATCTAAAGTAGCAGCACCCTTATGTGAGGTGGTGGCAGAAGGGAAGTCCTTCCTGACCTTCCATATGTAGCTGCCAGCACATGGGTTAATCAAGGGCTAAAGCCTTGAAGAGCTGCCTGAGACAATGAAATACAGGACATAAGCAATCTGACAAAGGAGCCCTGAGGTAATGCCTCTGAGTCTCAGTCAGACACAGGCAGGAGACCCGGATCAGCGTTCCTCCTGGGGAAGAGGAGCTGGCGTGGAAACTCCTCCTCCTTCTCCCTTTTTTTTTGACTATGCCTTCTACACTCACCTGATCTCTGATTTTAATGAAACTCCAGTAAAAATATTTATCTACTGCTTTGGGGTAACTACTTTATGTTGATTTCTAATAAGCTGCAACAGCACCCCTGCCAGTCATCCTGTGGTCATCCATGTGTCCTGTGGAGGCAGATGGGGTGTACCTACAATCTCCCACAAAACTACGCCACTCAATTCTGAAGAGAACATGTGAAACGAGGTTTGCATTTCCTTTATTTTTTTCAAATTGAGATATAATGCACATACCATCAAATTCACCCTTTAAGTGCACAGTTTGGTGGCATGTGGTATATTGACAAGGTTGTGCAACCTTCATCACTATCTATTCCAGAATCTTTTCATGACCCCCCAAAGAAATCTCGTGCCCATTGTCACTCTCCATTACCCCCTGCCCTGCCCCCCCCAACCCCCCACCCCTGGCACTCATTAATCTATTTTCTATCTCTATGGATTTGCCTATTTGGACCAAGGTACTTTTGATCCCAAGGTAACAACCAAAATGATCTCAATCCAGTTATCCTAGGAGACACATAGGCACACACACATCGATTTTGCCAATACCTCACCTTCCCTTTCAATACTACACACTCCGCGTTCCATTCCATCTCCTCAACTATGTCTCAGAGATGACTTACCTGCATTTGTCTTCCTAAAAGCACAACTCATCCTACCCCTTCTTCTATCAAAAACCATGCCATGTTCTATCAGTGGCCTGCACTTGTGACGTAATGTCTAATTTAGGTAATCTATCTCTACTAAGATTTTACATTTTAGTGGAGAAAGTTTAGAGTCTAAGGCTCAGCAAGGATGATCATATGACCCAGTGTCTTTGGGACTCTCCCAGTTTATACCTGTTGCCTGGCTTAATTATTAATAGCATCCCCTTTCTCTCTCAAAAGAGTCCTGGTTTGGGTGTTTAAGTATATGGTCACCCAACTTTAACCAAAATAAATGACTAATCCTGGTAATTATAGGTATTTTGATAGGCCAACAGGAAAATTAAATTTGGGTAACTGAAGTTTTGATGTTCCTCAAATCGTACCTCAGTTCTGCAGTCCCATAAAATATTTAAATTTACCAACCTGTCGGAATCAGAGTTTCATCCACAGGCAAAAATGTATCAGCTTCTATAGTGACTTCATGGTCATATATATTTGGGGAACACTGGGAGAGAAAAGATAGAGAAAACAATTTAATGTTTAGTCTTATTTTATATATTTGCTTTATAACTCCTCTTGTTAAATGATTTCAGGCATTGACAAATCCCATTTGACTTATGGTGATGAGTAATATGTTCACTTATGTGTGGGTAGATAGGGCCTCAAAATAGCAGCGGATACATTTGGAAGAAGCTTTCAAGTGTGACCCCAGAATGCATTTTCTTTTCTAAATGGAAAATTAAAAAGGTGACAAGTCAGAGACAATGGTGGCTTGAAAGCCTTTTGGATTTTGGCTTATCAGCAGAGGGGCTTCTTCCACTCTGCTCACATGCCAGGCAAACAGAAGAGCAAGGGTAGGTGACCTGTGACATACAGAATGGCAAGGGCATCACTTCTAGTAGTCGAATTGGAGGAGGGTCACATCACCCCTTTTCTGGCCCCACTCCCACCCAGAGGACCCACTTCCTACCACAGGACAGAAGCACAGGGGTCAGGACTGGGGTTTTCCTGCCTCCCCCATAAAGGTGCAATCTGCCCTCCTAGGGGAGTCAAAGGCTGGTCCACAGTCAGAAGGCCTGTGGTCTACTTCCAGTGCTCACTGCGTGGTCCCAGGAAAGTCCTTCAACCTCCTAGGATCTCATTTCCTTCAGTGTGAAACTGGGCTAGTGATGCTCCCACCTTTCCCAGGATTCTTGTGAGAAAGACTTTAATAAAGATGTTTTGGCTGTTCGCAAATTTAAAAATACACATGTATGTTCCTAATGAAAAACAATTAAAAAAATTATTAACAGGAGTATATTGTAAACCTTCCCAGCAGAAGATCTGAAAGGGGAATGAGGTGAGGGCTTTTGCTTAGTGAATGCTCAAAAATAAGCTAAGCCAGTGGTTCTCACCTGGGGATGATTTTTACCCCACCAGGCAAAATTTGACCATGTCAGGAGACATTTTTGATTGTCACAACTGGGGGTGGTAACACTACTGGCATCTAGTGGGAAGAGGCCAGGCTTTTACTAAACACCTTACAATGCCCAGGACAGCCTCCCCACTCCTGTAACAAGGAATGATCTGGCCCAACATGCCAATAGTGCCAAGACTGGGAAACCCTGAGCTGAGCTAAAGTGAAGGCTCCGCCAGGCTCCCGAGAAGTCAGCAGAGAGAGGTAGAACACTGACAGTTAACGGGAAACAAGGTTCCATGGCCGGAAGGACTCAACCCATGTAATCAAATGAGGTCATCCAAAGGAGAAAGGCCAAGATGTTAGAGACCGAGAATCTACCAGTATGTCTAAACCTGACAGACATTGGTTTAATTACACGACTAAGAGGCTCAGTTTCTGAAGAACACCTCTTGTATTCTTCCAGTGGGTACATGCTGGGCAGACGAGGCTGGGGCAGGTCCAAAATGGGAGGGGTCTGCACCCCTTCCCAGCGCAGCTTGAGACTAGAGGGGTCATGTCCTGGGAGGCTCTCCCTACTGCCATCTTCTCATGCCTCTGGGGTACTCCCAGCACCAGAGAGGCCTCTGGGACTGCAGAGAGCCTCTCCCCTATATGAGGGAGGAGAATTTGAGACTGTTTCCCTGGGTCTATCTGTTCAGTGCTCAGTTCAAGGTTGGGAGTATGTATTCCATGGTATGAATATGTCACAACTTGTTTGTCCATTCTGTTGGTGAACTTTTGGGTTGTTCCATTTTTTTTACTATTATGAATAAAGTTGCTTAGGAATTTCCTTTTTCTGTTTGTTTTTTAAGCAGTAGCTCTGGAAGAAAATGATTCAATATGAAAAATCACACACCAAATAAATTAATGAATCCAAAATGTTAGGAAGTAACCTGAGAGGAGAGTTAGGAAAGGAACATTTATTAGGAACCTAGTCTCTTAATGGTTATTGGGTCACTAAGCAGCACTAACATTCCTTCAGCAAAGGGAACCAGGCTTCATTTTATGACTCTTCTGACCTAGAATAAGGCAACGATCTATTCTGGTGGAATATTACTGCTGGATTCATTTCCTTTCTAGGCTGATGAAAACTTGGCAAGCAATGCTGATTCATACATGGAACTTGAGGCCCATGTCTGAGTTCAGTGTTTATCTTGGTGAACTTTGCTTGGCTGCTACTAGTTTGTAACATTAACCATTTATAGAACTCATTGTGGCCTCCACGGGGGCTTTAAAGACTTTTTTTGTGCATTGCCATTACCACTGCCTTAATTCAGTTCTTCTCACTTCTAACAGGATGTAACAGACATTATTGGTTACTACCCAAAAGCCATAGCAGCTCCTTTACCACCACCCTCCTTTTCCCCTGGAAGAATCTGGACCTGTTGATTTATCTTATACCAGACTATATATTCAGAAAAAGGATCCCACCCTGGCCCCAGAGGGCAAATTTTGATGGGTTTAAGCCAATCATGGTGGAATCATTTCCTTGCTGATGACTGGGTTAGATAGGGCATATGACAGACTTCTGGCCAATAAAATGTGAGGGAAAGTCTTCTGGGGAGCTGCTGGGAAAAGTTTTGCTTGTTCCTAAGAATAGAACATTTGAGATATGAAAAAGATGAATAGGTCCGTTCTTATCTCTAAATGTGACTATACAAAGAGGTGATTCCTGGAGTTGTGGCAACCATTTTGTAACCATGAGGGAACAAGCCTGAAGACAAAAGCCAAAACACTGAAAAAATAGAATAGGAAGGTGGAGGAACTTGGGTCCTTGAGGACATATCTACCTAGTCATAGTAGAACCACATCTCAAGCTCTCCCTGAGGTTTGCTTTCATAGCTCTGTAGGTAAAGTTTCGATAAGAAATACGTGTTCTCCCAGTTTTATGTTAGGCAAAGGAGGGAACAGTAAAAAAAAAAAGCAAACAAACAAAATACAAAAAATAAAACAACCCCAACCAACCTGCAACCTACATACTTTTTCTGTTCTTTGAAAAACACAGTTCTCTCTGTCCCCCAGGGCTCCAATACTCAAACTCAGAAGTGATAAGTCAAAGCTTGGACCCAGTAGAACAAAAATACAGATATTGGGGAAGCCGGGATGGCTCAGTGGGTTAGGCGCTCACTTTGCAGCCCTGGGGACGGTGGATCGAATCCCGGCCCCAGCCTGAGTGGGCCCATATGCTGAACTGGGGAGTTCCCCTAGTTCAGTCCTCACCAGGGGGAGACCCTGGTCCAGTTCCTGCCCTGTGCAGCCCTGCCCACCTGTGGAATGAAACTATGTGGAAAAACGAATGTTGTGCAACTATGGAGACTGTTCTGGGCCCTCCCCTTCTCTCTGTCTCTGACTCTGTATTTCTCTCTCTCTCTCTGTCAAAAACAATAAATAAATCTTAAAAAAATAAAATAAAATACAGATATTAAATTTAAAAGACAAACAAGAAAAGAAAATATATTAGATGAACTAACTACTTTAAATATCAAATTTTGATCTCTTCCTCTGGGGAGAGTATAGCGAGAGGTGTTCTGAAAACACAGAAGCTGCTTGACCCTATGCCTGGTGACTGACCATCCACTCTTACCCAGAAGGCTGATGTCCCCTGCCAACCCTCACTCTGAAGCTAATGGCTGTAGATTTGATCTGTACTTACTACAGAAGGAAGCTGACACTGACCACCCTTCTGGGTACAGTCTGTGAACTGGGAAACTATTCAGCCTCTGGAAAGAGATTCAGAAATACCCATCACTCCAAGTGCCCACAGGATTGGAAAGGTATAAAACCAGGGG
Organism: Craseonycteris thonglongyai; assembly: GCA_004027555.1. Classification (NCBI taxonomy): domain Eukaryota; kingdom Metazoa; phylum Chordata; class Mammalia; order Chiroptera; family Craseonycteridae; genus Craseonycteris; species Craseonycteris thonglongyai. Next base: position 9,746 of record PVKE010034302.1, on the reverse strand, counting down.
ATGGGGAAGCCGGCATGGCTCAGTGGGTTAAGAGCTCATTTTGCAGCCCCAGGGACCGGGGATCAAATCCCGGCCCTGGCTTGTGTGGACCCATATGCTGAACTGGGGAGTGCCCCCAGTTCAGTTCTCTCTCTGTCTCTGTCTCTGTATCTCTCTCTCTCTGTCAAAAAAAAAAAAAAAAAATTTTAAACAAACAAACAAAAAACCCAGGGGAATGGAAAGAGCCTTAGAGAACCTGACATTCCCATTTTGTTTCCTTCACTGGAACACATTGGCAGATGTAATACTTCACACATAATTGCTCTTTCTATTTCTGAATCTATTCCTTTAGATTTCCTCTTGATTATAAAATAGAATGTATACAATAGAAAGTATACAAAAATGTGGAACAGTGAAAAATCACCATGATCTACTACCTATATAAAACCATCTTTTGTTCTATGTTTGCCACGTTTCTTTCTGAACTGATTTTAAAAAGTCGGGTGTTTAGTTACATTGTTGCAGAACCTATTATGGGTGGGCACGTTTGTTTTTTTTGGTGTTCTGGTTTGTCTTTAGGATCTCAAGAAGGATGGTAGAAGTTCTGAGAGATAAGGACAAGCAAGTAAAGAACCATTTTTTTTATTTTTAAAGGGAGAACTTTGGAAATTATATAAGAACCAAGTACCAGTATCTCATGCTATTTGAAAAGATCCTAGGGGAAAAAAACCACAAAACCTGCCCCCCCCACCCCCCTCCCCCCAAAAAAACAAAAAACCCAGTATAGGATCAGCAAACTCCTACAGGAATGTGAAAATGCAACATATTACTCGTAGGCTGTGATCATCATCTTGTGGTAGGAAATCATGCCAAAGTGATTTGAGTAAAGCTGACAATGAATGATGAGTTCTTCAGATGAAGAGGAAGTAATAGATATAATCTATGGAGTTTAGCTAAACTTTTTAATTCTGTCTCATGCAACAGTCTCCTCAATTAGAAGAAAAGGAAATCAATTAGAGGAGATTACCTAAAGGCATTATCAATGTCTCTACTCCACTCACTGCTACAGTAGGCTGTGCAGTGGAACACACAAATTTTGAATATATTTAAAGGAGTTGGGCCAAGCACATTTCCAAAGATCCAAAGGTGGAAAGCACTTTAATTATAAGTAATTTTTTTTGGGGGGTGGGGGGTGGGGGCTAGGAGTGAAGTAGGGGAAGCAAAGGTAAGTACATGTTACAGTTAGAGGAGCGGGAGTTCTTAAAATAGCTCCTTATTAATAGTTATCTGAGCGTATGGTAAACGTATGTAATTCTCTCGGCAGTACAATGTTCTCATCCCATCTTTCTCTATAACTTCCATTTATTGAGCACCTACTATGAACCAGATGCTTTGCTGGGCACTTTTCATCACTGTGGGGGTAACCCCATCACAAGAGTAAATACTGGGTTGGTCTCTCCAGCCACCCCCGGTCATTCCACAAAGCACATCGCAGGAACAAAGAGGCAAGTCACACTGCACACCACAGCAGGAGAGTAAAGGCACGGTCACTTACCTGGCCTGCCAGGTTGAAATAAGAATGGTTGGTCAGATTGACAGGTGTGGTCTGACTGGTCTGTGCTCGATAGTTGACCATAAGCTCCCCATCATCCAGTGTGTACGTCACCCAGACTTTTAACTCTCCGGGGTAGCCTTCCTCACCATCTGGACTGACCCGAGAGAACTGGACGCCGTTTGACAGAACCCGCGGGGTCCAGAGGACCTAGGAAAAAGGGTTTTCAAAGCTGGTTAGTCACTCTAATCCCAAGCTAAATGCCACATTTAAACATCAAAGACCACTAATTCCAAGAAGGAAAATTATTAGACAACCACTAAGATGTTAGAATAACAGCCTTGATTGTAATTATTTGAAAATTCTATTTTATATAGAAAAGTGGCTTTTGAGAGGAAACAATTTTTTTCTTTCTACTTATTCACTCACTCAAATGCCTCACACTCCGTTTTCCCTAAATTTATACATGTGTCTACAATATTTTCTTCCCTTTCTTTGATACTAATTTTTAACCTCAGTACCCTATTCTGACTGTTACATAGCAGCAATATCTGCTGTTAATAGTATTAAAAATAATCTTAATAAATCAACCCCTCTCCTGGGGGTACTACTTACAAATATTGATAGAAAATACTGTAAAGTTCTCTACATTCCCTGGGCAGAGTTCCAAACAAATAAGAAGGTACTTGCTCCAACAGCAAGAGTGCTAGTCCACACGTCAGAAGTCCTGGTTTAGACCAGGTTTGTACTCAGCTCACTGTGTGACTGGGACATCAGTCCTCTCCACAAATAAAAGGGATCTCGAAGGTTATTTCTTGTTCTGGAAAAGATCATTCTAAGAGTAGCAAGAAAAATAGGAAGAAAAGTTTTCTAAAAGAATTTTTTTGCTTTGGGAAATGGAATTCTTGGCTTAAGAGTGGTTTCCCTCAACTTTGCCCTATAGGGCCCCAAAATGACACTTACGGGGAAGAAAGAACCAACATTTATTGAGTGCTCATTAGGAGCCAACACACTTTGCTAGAAACTTCACAGCCATTCTGATCTGTCTCAGAGCTGACAATGTAGAAATCATTATCTTCATTTAGTGCTGAGAGAACTGAGGCTCAGAAAGGATAAGCTGCTTATCTGAGGACACACAGATAGCAAGACAGTGATTTGAACCAAGAGGTCTGATCCTGTTTCCTTATTGACACTATCAGAGGACAAGGTAGCCAGATACCCCCAGTCCTTTTGGGGAACCCTGGGGTCACTAATAAAGGTGCCTTTTGCAGACATGAGACTTCCATTTGTTGAGTGCTCAACAGCCACTGACCTGGCAACTTTACATAAATTATTTTGCAAGGTAAGGATTTGGTGGAACCAAAAATATGTTTACCATCCTTGTAGGTCCAAATAGTTGAACAGTGGCAATTTCATATGGCGTCAACTAATATTATTGCCCCCATTTAACAGATGGGCGTATTGAGTTAGAAGGAGTTAACTTGCTCACTCCTGCCCTCCACATCCCATACTTCATATCCACTGTTTAAAGAAAAAATTATTTTTTGTATAAAGTTAATCATATAATTAGTGACAGAGCTAGGATTCAAACTCAGGTCTGGCTATCTACACAATCCCACATCTTAGTTGCAGTGAATGTTTTGTTCCAATCTCCACCTTCAACAGAAGAGTTGAGGCCAAACACTGTCATTCCAATGGGACTTGAAAGGTGACAGATAACTTCTGTGGGCCAGAGGAGTTGCCTGTGAGCCAGGCTCTGTGCATGGGCCTGGCCTGGGTTTCTCTCACTGACATTGCATTTGGGGAAGGCGAGTCCAACGGGAAGAGAGGTCTCTGCCTTCACCTGCTTGTGAAAGCAGCTGGCATTGGAAACAAATTTACCGACCTTCATAAAAAATTAATTGTAAACTGAATTATCTCCCAGAAATGCTGAACTTTCAAGACCTTCATACTTAAAACCTGTTATGTGAATGAGTAAAGAAAGAAAAAAGGAATCCTCCAAATGGAAAATTTTAGGAATAAAATATATGAAAGAAACTGTTAACTTGCTACCTTGTTTTTCTTCTTTAGAGAAAGGACACAATGGAAAGATTTTTGTGTTAACCAAAACTATCAGATAAGTATAATTCCATGGGAAGTATAATTTCTATTCATGGAAGGACTTCCCAGACCGTGCAGTTTCTAAATTTCCAGAAAATTTCCAAATTTGCACCTTCAGGCCTACTTATTCCATTTACACCATTTCTAATCCTGTTTGTTCAAATTTCATCTTTGAAAAACTTGTGTTAACATAAACAGAAAAACACATACCTCCAAATCAACAACTATTAGGGTAACTTGAGACCAAGTACAACTTAAAACAAAGTTCATCTGATACTGCTCTTGTTATTATATCAAAACCTATTGTTAAAAATCTTACAATGGCTCCATGATAACATTCCAAGCCTTCCTTCACCTCTCTCGGGCTGTTACAAAGTCATTCTCTGCAATATACACATACTGAATGAAATGTTCAAATCCCACCTCCCCAGTTGCTATGAATTTGTTCATACCCAATACCCCTATCACACCAGGGCCATCGATATTATGGGTGCTGCAGCCCACCTATAACAGTTATTTCATTGATGTAAGGGTCCTACTCCCTCACTATTCTAGGAGCCTCAGAAATCCCCAACCTGTTATGCTCCCTGGTTTGTTATGTCCACACAGGGCATACATGTTAGACAACACCACAGAAAATACCACAATAGCATAGAGGGAGGAGGAACAAGTGAGAACAAGGTACCGGTACTGTTCTGAAGTTCCTCTAAAGATGCCTGTCCAAACTGAGCTGGGCCTAACTTCCTCCGGTTGGGGTGTGCCCACGGACCTGGCGTATTCCAGAGACCCTCCACCTTCATGCCACCCTGGCGTGAGGAACCCCATCACTGAGGAAAGTGGAACTGATGGTGCAGCCTGTTTCTAGGCTACAGACAAGATGCTGGTGGGCAGGGGAAACAGGGAGCGACCAACTTTCTTCAACAGGACGGGTGGTCAGAGGCAGAAAGAAATTGTGATCTGTAACTGCCATACATGTTCCTGTCTTCTCTGGCTCTTCTCTAGGCAGAGAAGACAGGGGTGGTATAGCAAAGTTAACTACCAAAGAAATCTCCCTCATAGCCTGAAATTAGACTAGTAAGAGAATCACTGGGGGTTAACTAGAAGACTCCCATCCAGCCAGGAAGGAGGATAGGCATTCCTATCTCAGGGAGAAGCTACCTGATCAATTTGCTTTCCTAACCTTGTTTTTCCAAGAATTCACTTGGGGAATGGGAGTTTAATGTGGAAAGGAGAACTGGGAAGAATCTGAGGTAATTCTGAGGCATGAGGCCCTTCAGTGGGTAGGCCTGTACCACCCTGCATGGGGAGGGGGCTCAATGACAGATATGGGGGGGGGGTGTTGGATTGGGGGTACCCAAGGGTGGCAGTGGAGGACACCCACAGTTGTAGTGTACGAATGAGGGCTTCAGGCCAGACAGCCTGACTTAGGAGTGTGAAGCCTGTCAGAGCCTCAGATTTCTTATTTGGTGACAACCCAGGGTTCTATTCTAGTAAGGGTGAGGGATAATATATTCAAATGCCTTACACGGGAAGTGGTTAGGTATCATTTTTAATTCCCTTTTCTATTGTGCCAGAGGCCAACCCAACTCCTTGATCACTAAGCCGTGAGAAAGTCTTTCCTAAATCAAGGGCTGTCATTCTTTCAGTCAGGGCTCCCCTGCCTGTTCTAGTCAGAGGAGCTAGAGAAGGATGGGTTCTGGCACAGGGCCAGGTGAGTGGCCCCCACAAACCATGGAAGCAACCTCCTTCCTGTATCGCTTTTCCAAATGCATTTGCCCCAGGGCCTAGGATTGTGCCTGGCAAACAGAAGGTGCGCTTGAAGGCACTTTGTGAAACGTGCTGGGTAAGGACAATGTCCAGTGCCACTGACTCACCTTATCAAAACCTCTGAGTCCTCCGTGCAGACTGTTGGGTCCATTGTTAATAGCCAGCTTATACTCCTTCCCATCCAACGTGAATGTTCCTTTGGCAATTCGGTTGGCCACCCTGCCAACCACTGCTCCAAAGTAGGGCTGCTTTTGAAGGTACCCTGCAAGGACACAGGATGACAGAGCTTTTAGAAAACTTCGAATCAAAGGCGAGGCTCACAGGGCTGCCTACCACTTTCTTCGGCTGGAATCGGCGTGAGTATATCCAAGTCCTCATGGAAGCACAGAAAAATGGTATTCTTGACACATGACTACTTCCCTTTCTAAAAGTCATAAACATTTTTAAAGAACTTTATAAAGCACAAAGAAGAAATTTAAATTATCTTAATCTCATCACTAGCAAGAACCACTAGTAAATTCTTATGCATATCCTCTGTCATTTAGTATATCCATCTATTATGTGCTTTTCATAAAACTGAGGTTTTAGTATACACACTGCTTTGCAATCTGTTTTTCTGGGCCAGTCAATTTTCTTAACTAAAAATTATATTTTTGTCTAGTCTTGAGAAAGACTCTCTTATTCTTTTTTCCCTTTTCATTAACAAAATCACACAATTAGTGTATGAAAACACCCTTTAAAGAGTGTTAAATAATACATAAGTATATAGAGTAGGCTTGATGGAGCAAATACATGGTGACTAGTTAAATCTGATTTTCAGATAAATAAAGAAGGCAGGCTTGTTCAACCCACAGCCTGCGGGCTGTATGTGGCCCACAAAGGCTTTGAATGAGGCCCAACACAAATTCGGAAACTTTCTTAAAACATGAGATATTTTTTGCAATTTATTTTTTTTTTAGCTAATCAGCTATTATTAGTTTTAGTATATTTTATGTGTGGCCCAAGACAATTCTTCCAATGTGGCCCAGGGAAGCCAAAAGATTTGATACCCCTGGAATAATATTTTAGTATAAGTATGTCCACATACTTACACTTAAAAACATTTGTTGTATCTGAAATTCAAATTTAATTGGCCATCTGTATTTTTATTTGCTGAATCTGGCAACCTTTTCTTTTTAAGATTTATTTTATTGTTTTTGACAGAGACAGAGAGAGAGAGAGAGACAGAAGGGGGAGGGCCCAGAGCAGTCTCCATAGTTACACATCATCCATTTTCAACGTGGTTTCAGTCCACACAGGTGGGCGGGAACTGGGCTGGGGGCCTCCCACATGGGAGGCACGCCCCCTTGAGCCAGGGGCCGAACCTGGGGGCAGGAACTGAACTGGGGGGCCTCCTGTATGGGAAGCACACCCCAGTTCAGCATATGGGTCCACACGGGCTGGGGCCGGGATTCGATTCTCAGTCCCCAGGGCTGCAAAGTGAGTGCCTAACCCACTGAGCCATTCCGGCTTCCCCTGAATCTGGCAACCTTAATAAAGAGTAAAACATGAAATTTCTCTTTTATCTCTCAACTCCTCACCTTCCCAGTGATAACCACAGCTAACAGTTTGACATGTACACTTTCAGTTTTCTTTTTAAATTAACTATACACAAGCACATAGAAATACACAAACACACATATTCTATATAAAGAGAATCGTACTGTACACATTGTTTTGCAACTTTTTAGTTATCAAATGTCTTAAGATCTCTCCATGTGACTACATATTCATCTACCATGTTCCTTTTAATAGCTACATGGCATATCGATGAGCATAAAATGTCAGCTTTTTAGGGGGGCTATGAAAAACAATCTAGAATCCTTGTACTTAACTTCATTCATGGGCATATTACAGTACTTTCCTTCTCTTTAAATTCCTCTATGTTATCACCTATTAGTTCAGCTTACAATGGCAGAGATTAAGGTTTGGAAGCAGTTTATTTTTCTGTATTATCACCAGGATTACTTTCTACTTTAGTTTTCACTCAGATGCCCTCAGAATTCCATTCCTCTTTCCTACCATGTATCTGTCACAACTACTGTGGATCAGAAGAGTATGCAGTAAGAATATAAATGACTTGTACCATGTCTAGAGGGCTCTCAGGATATGGACCCTGAGATTAGGCCAGTTACAGGTACAGGTTTCCATTACTCAACTGGCTGGGCACAAGAGAAACATTAATCTTTCTCTTCCAGGTCTTTCCTGGTTCACTTCTTTGCTAATCTGCAGGTCCTCAGAGTCTTGCCCATAGATGACCACAGTAGCTAACACTTACTGAGAACTTCCTTAGTCTCAGCTCCTCTCTCAATGTTCTGCATTTAACTCATTTCATCCTCAAAATACTTCTGTGAGGTAGACACTATTATTATCCACAGTTTTAAGGTGTGGAAACAGAGGACAGAAAGGTTAAGTCACTTGCCCAAAACACATAGGTAGGTAGTAGCAAAACCAGGATTTAAACCCAGGTATTCTGATTCCTAAGTATATCTTCTTGAGCATCACATTATTTGAAAAGCACAAGGCTTTCTGGTTAACTGAACTTACTACCATCTCTTAGCACAGGCCAGGTTAATCTCTCCACCAGCTCTCACCTCTCTCCCTACCCTCTTTGCTTTCTGAAGTTGTATCAATAGCTTTAAAATGCCTTACACTGAGTAACCAAAAGGAGTCCCAAAGGGCCAAACAAACTTTTCTTGGTTTTGCTTCATCAGCTTTAGTTTTTGTTTTTTGTTTTAATAATTTTTATTTTTTTTATTGTTTTTGACAGAGAGAGAGAGAGAGAGAGAGAGAGAGATACAGAGACAGAGACAGAGAAAGAACTGAACTGAGGGAACTCCCCAGTTCAGCAAATGGGTCCACACGGGCCGGGGCCAGGATTCGATCCTTGGTCCCGAGCGCTGCAAAGTGAGGGCTTAACCCACTGAGCCATCCTGGCTTGCCCTAGTTTTTGTTTTTAATAGACTTAATTTTTTTAGAGCAGCTTTAACTTCATAGCAAAATGGAGCAGAAGGTACAGAGATGTCCCATATACCCCCTGGCCCCACCCATGCATAGCCACCCCCACTGTCAACATCGCCCATTAGAGTGACACATTTGTTACAACTGATGAGTCTACATTGACACATCATAATGTCCCAAAGTCCACAGTTTACATTAGGGTTCACTACTGGTATACATTCTATGTTTGGACAAATGTGTAACATGTATCCACCATTATAGTATCCTACAGAGTATTTTCCTGGCCCTAAAAATCTGTGTGCTGCCTACTCACCCCTTCCACCTCCCCAGCCTCTAGAAACCACTGATTTTGCTGTCTCCATAGATTTGCCCTTTTCAGGATGTAATATAGTTGGAATCATACAGTGTAGACTTTTAAGATGGGCTGCTCTCGTTTATTATAGTGACATGTAGACTTTTAAGAGGGCTGTTCTCGTTTATTATAGTGACATGCATTTAAGGGTCCTCCCTGTCTTTTTGTGGCTTGATAGGTCATTTCATTTTAGCACTGAATATTTCATTGTCTGGCTATACCACTTTTTCCATTCTCTTACTGAAGAACACCTTGATTGCTTCCAAGTTTGGACAATTATGAATAAAGCTACCATAAACATTCATATACAGGTTTTTGTGTTTATAGAAATTTTTTAATCATTTGGGTAAATAAATATCAAGGGTATGAATGTTGGATCATATAGTTAGAGTATATTTAGTTCACATCGCCAGCATGTGGTATTGTCAATATTCTGAACTTTGGCCACTCTAATAGGTCTCATTGTTGCTTTGATTTGCATTTTCCTGACAACATATAATGTGTAGCATTCACTAACGTTTTGGGAGCTCCAAAATGTGAAGCAGCATTTTTATTTAAAAATGGTTTATCTGAATCTATTTTTGACTTTCACCTTATTCATTCAATAAGTGTACACTGAGCCCTCTGTCAGCCACATGCTTAGCAACGACAAACTGAGTGGCAAAGCTGCTGCCTCATGGGCTTGTAAGAATTCCCTCAGAAGGGACCACTTTCTAGCAACAGTTACTAAGCCCATGGGGGTAAGAACTACTTGTTAGTCCTTGGTTTGGAATAAAGAGTTTTTAAAAATTAAATCAGGGGAAGCCAGGATGGCTCAGTGGGTTAAGCGCTCACTTTGCAGCCCAGGGGACCAAGGATTAAATCCCAGCCCCAGCCATTGTGGGCCCACATGCTGAACTGGGGAGTGCCCCCTGTTCAGTTCTCACTGGGGTGAATCCCTGGCTCAGTTTCTGCCCCATGCAGCTCCGCACCCACATGTGGAATGAAACTATGTGG
>PVKE010034301.1:0-11755 GCA_004027555.1 Craseonycteris thonglongyai | reverse complement strand
CAAATGGTTTTCCAAACTGGTTGAGAGTTACATTTGCTCCAGATATTTGACAATGCTTGATATGGTCATTTCTATAAACTCAGACATTCTAATAGGTGTATAATTTTAACTTGCATCTTCCTAATAACTAATGATAGCTTAAGTTTTGCATTTTCCTAATGATAGCTTAGGCTTCAGTAACTATCATCAATAAATAATGATAGTTTGGTTTTCAACTAAAGATAGTTGGATGTCTTTTCATGTACTTATTTGCCATCTCTATATCATCTTTGCTAAAATGTCTATTTTAATCTTTTGCTCATTTTTTTAAGTAATGCTTTTTGTTTTCTTATTGATTTTGAGAAGTCTTTATTATATATACACGTTCTTTACCAGATATAAGGTCACAAACATATTCTCTTCACCTGTAACTTACCTTTTCATTCCCTTATCAGTGTCTTTTCTTTTTTATCTTCATTAAATTGATTGGGGTGACATTAGTTAGTAAAATTACATAAGTTGCAAGTGTACAATTCTATAATACATCATTTATATATTGCATAGTGTGTTCACCATTCAATTTATTTGATTTCCTTTATTTTCTTCTATGATCCTCTCACTCCTTACTCTCTGATAACCAATAAACTGTTGTTTCTGTCTGATATATTTTTTTTTTGTCTTGTTTGGTTGTTGCTCAGTTTTATATTCCACATATGAATGAAATCATTTTTTTAATTGTTCTGTTTGAATTATTTTCCTTCGGATGATAATCTCAAGATCTGTTCTTGTTTTTACCTTTCCTATGACTGAGTAATATTTCATTGTATATAGTTATCATATTTTCCTTATCAAGTCATCTATTGAAGGACCTTTTGCTCATTTCCATGACTTGGCCAGTGTAAATCATGCTTTAATGATCTTAGGGATACATATGTTTTTATGGATAATTGGTTTCAGTTTTTTTTGGTAGAAAACAGAAGAGTTGCTGGATTTTATGGTAATTCTATTCTAAATATTATCAGGACCCTCTGTACTGTTTTTGATAATGGCTACACCAATTTACGTTTTCTTCAACAGTGTATGAGGGTTTCTTTCCCTCCAAAACCTCTCCAACACTTATTACTTACCTTGTTGATAATAACTGTTCTAACAGGTGGGAGGTGATATCTTATTGTGGTTTAGATTTGCATTTCTTTAATTGCTAGCAAAGTTGAACATTTTTTTCATACATGCATCTGTTGGCTGTTTATATGTCTCCTGGGAAAAGTGTCTGTTCAGTTCCTCTGTTCATTTTTTAATTAGAATATATGTGTTATTGAGTTGTACTGAGTTCTTTATATACTTTGTATGTTAGCTACTTTTTGGAGGTGTTGATAGCAAATATCTTATTTTATTTAGTTGGTTGCCCCTTTGCTTTGTTGATGGTTTCTTTTGCTGTATAGAAGCTTTTCAGATTGATATAGTCTTAATCGATTATTTTTGCTTTTATTTTCCTTGACTTTGAGGTAAAAGTCATAAAATTTCCTCTAAGTCCCAAGTTCTTAATTTAATATTGTGCCTTTATTTATGCAATTTATTATTCCAGATCTATATTTAAGCCTTTGATCCATTATGAGTTGATTTTGCTGTATGACAACAGATAGCAGCTTAGTTTCATTCTTTTGCAATTTTCCCAGCACTATTTACTGAAGAGGCTTTCTTTTCTCCATTATACGTTTTAGGCTCCTTTGTCAAATGGTATCATGCCCATAGATATGTGTGTCTATTTTTGGGCTCTCAGTTCTATTCCACAGGTCTTTGTGTCTGTTTTTATGCCAATAGTATGCAGTCACCGATATTGTTGCTTTGTAATACTAACTAAAATCAGGGAGTGTGATACCTCCAAACTTATTATCATGATTTTTTCCTCAGGAATGCTTTAGCTATTGGAGTCTTCTGTGATTCCATACAAATCTTATAATTTTTTGTTCTATTTATTTAAAAATATCATTGAGATTAGATGTGGATCACATTAAATCTATCTATTGCTTTGGATAATATGACCATTTTAACTATGTTGATTTTCCCAAACTATGAACATAGAATATCTTGTTATGTCTTTGCATCTTCTTCAATTTCTTTTAATAACATCTTATTGTTTTCAGTGTATAGGTCCTTCAAAAATTTTAAGTTTATTCCTAGGTATTTTATTCTTTTTGTTACACTTGTAAAAGATATGTTTATATTTTATTTTATTTTTCTGAAATTCTATTGTTAATATTTGGGAACTCAGTAGATTTTTGTACGTTGATTTTGCATTCTGCAACTTTACTTTATTTGTTTATTGTTTCTAATAGTTTTTTTGGTGGAGCTCTTAGGATTTACTAGATAGAGTATCATGTAGTCTGGAAAAAGTGATAATTTGACTTATTAAACCCCAATTTGGTTTGACAACTTTTTTTTTCTTTCCTACTACCTAAAGGCTCTGGTTAGGACTCTGTTGAATAATAGTGGCGAGAGAGCTATCTTTTCCTTTTTCCTAATCTTAGAAGTAAAGCTTTTAGTTTTTTATCTTTAAGTATGAGATTAGTGGCAGATTTGTCATATAGGCCTTTATTATGTTGAGGTACATTCCTTCTATACCTATTTTATTACGTATTTTAATCTTAAATGATTGTTATATCTTGTCAAATGTCTTTTATACATATTGATATGATCGTATGATTTTATCTTTTAATTATGTGGCGTATCCCATTGATCAATGAACATGTTGGATGTTTCTTGCACCTCTGGAATGAACTCTACTTGATTGTGATATATAGTCATGTTAATGTATTGATGAATTTGATTTGCTATTATTTTATTTAGTATGTTCGCATCTTTATTCATCAGAAATATTGGTATGTAGTTTATTTATTTATTTTTATTTATTTATTTATTTATTTATTTTGTATTATCCTTACCAGGTTTTGGTATTGAAGTGATATTGGCCTCATAAAATAAATTAGAAAATATTGCGTTGGGGAAGCCGAGATGGCTCACCTTGCAGCCCCAGGGTCTAAGTATCGAGTCCTGGCCCTGGCCTGTGTGGACCCATATGCTGAACTGGGGTGTACTTCCCATGTTGGTGGCCCCTGGCTTTGTCTCCTGGCTTGAGGGGCCATGACTCCTTCGCAGGAGGCCCCTGGCCTTGTTCCCGCCCTGTGTGTCCCCCGCCCAACTGTGTGGAATAAAACTGTCAAAAACTGATGACGTACTACTATGGAGACTGCTTTGGGCCTTATCCCCTTACTCTGTCTCTCTCTGTCTTTGTTGCTATCTCTGTCAAAATAATAAAAAAAAATCTTAAAAAAAATAACGTATTGCCTTTTGTTCAATTTTTTTGGAAGTATTTGAGAAGAATGGGTATTAAATAATTTTTGAATGCTTGGCAGAATTCACTGGTGAAGCCATCTAGTGATGGATTTTTGCTTTGAGAGAGATTTTGGATGGTTGTTTCAATTTTTGTACTGTTACTTGGTCTATTTAGATTTTTCAGTCCTTTGTGATTCAATCTAGGAAGCTTATATAATTCTGAGAGCTTGTCCATATTCTATAGATTATTGAATTTGTCTTACAATATTTTTAAATTTAGTCTTTCATTATATTCTTGTATAATTCTTTGATTTCTGTGATATATGTTATAAGTTCTCTTTCATTTCTGATTTTATTTGTGGCTTTTCACATCCTTCCTTATGGTGTCTATTCAGGGGCTAAGCACATTCATTAATCTTAAAAACAAAACAAAACAAAAAAACAACAGCAACAACAAAACAGCTCTCTATTTCATTTTTATTTTTTCCTATTGTTTTTTCTCTATTTCATTTAGTTCTGCTCGGGTTTCTATTTTTTTCTACCTCTTGCTGACACTGGGTTTATTTTGTTCTGTTTTTTGTTCTTTGTGATGTAACATTAGGTAGTTTGTGTTTTTTCTCATTTTTTGAGATAGGCCTATAATGATATACATTTTTCTTTTATTACTTCTTTTGTAGCATCCCCCAAATTTGGATATGTAGTATTATCATTCTCGTTATTTCTATGTGTTATTTGATCTCTGTTCCTATTACTTCTATGACCCTGTCATTTTTAGTAGTATATGTTTAAACTCCATGTATTTTTGATTTTTCACACTGTTTTTTTCAGTTGATCTTCACTTTTAAAACACTGGAGTCAAAAAACATGCTTGGCAAGATTTTAATTTTCTTAAAATTTTTGAGGCTAGATTTTTGTCCTGACATCTAGTCTATCCTTTAGAATGTTCCATATGCACTAGAGAAAATATATAATCTGATTTTCTGGAATGAAAATCTCTGTAAATGTTAGTTATGTCTGTTCAGTCTAATGTATCATTTAAGACTGATATTTCCTTATTGACTTTTTTGTTTGGATGATATATGCACAGCTATAAATGGAATTTTTAGGTTCTCTACTATACTTCTATTGTTTGTTTGTTTGTTTGTTTTCAGTTTCTCCTTTTAGTTCTGTTAGCAGTTTCTGTTAGTAGTTGCTTTATATATCGTGAGCTATCTGATGGGGAGCATATATATTGATAAGTGTTATGCCTTATAAATGCCAAAATAAATGAGTGAGACTATATATAAGTAAAAAGCTTTTGCACAACAAAATAAACCATCAACAAAACAATGAGGCAACCAAATGAATGATAGAAGATATTTGCAAACAATACTTCTAATAAGTAGTCAATATCCAGAATATATAAATAACTCATACAGTTCAACACCAGAAAAGTAACACCGCAATTAAAAAAAATAAATGTTCAGAGGACATCAATAGACACTTCTCTCAAGAACATACACTAATGGCCAAAAGATATATGTAAAAGTGCTCAACTTCAACATTTATTAGAGAAATGCAAATAAAATCCACGAGTTATCACTTCACATCTGTTAGAATGGTTATTATCAACAATACAAATAATAACAAATGTTGGAGAAGCTTTGGAGGGAAAGGAACCCTCATACACTGCTGGAGGGTATCTACTAGTAAATTGGTACAGCCACTATGGAAAATGGTATGGAAGTTCCTCAAAAAATTAAGAATAGAATTACCACACAATCTATCAATCCCTTTTCTGAAAATATTTATTTATAAGATGCATATACTCCTAAATTTATTGCACATTATTTACATTGGCCAAGTCATGAATAAAGCAATTAGTCCTTAAATAGATTACTGGATAAAGAAGATGTGGTATATACATACAATGGAATAGTACTCAGCTATAAGAAAAGATGGAATACTGCTCTTTGCAACAACGTGAATGGATCTTGAAAGAATTATGGCAAGCAAAATAATACAGACAGAAAAGTTGAAAACCATATGATGTGATTTATATGTGAGATATAAAACTGAAAGCATCTAACAAATAAGACAAACGAAGAGCCAAAAATTCATAGATGCAGAAAACATTTTAGTGGTTATCAGAGGCTGAGGGCAATGGTAGTAGAGGATTAAGGGGATCAAATATACAGCGATGGAAGGTGAACTTACTCTAGGTTGTGAATATACAACATAATATATAGACTATGTTTTATAGAATTATATACATAAAACCTATATAATTTTCTTATCAATGTCACCTCAATGAATTTAATTTAAAAAAATACCAAAAAACTATACAAGTCTATAATAATCACAACAGCATGCTACTGGCATAAAAATAGACAGATAGATGAGTGTAAGAGTATAGAGATTCCAGATACAAACCCAAAACTATATGACTAAATAAATAAATGCCAAAGGAGGTAAGAATAAATGATGAGGTAAAGATAATATCTTTAATAAATAGTACAGGGAAAATTGGACCAATACATGTGAAAAATGAAACTAGACCACTTTCTTTTTTTGTTTGTTTTTTTTTTGTTTTGACTGAGAGAGAGAGAGAGATACAGAGACAGAGAGAAAGGGGAAGGCCCAGAACAGTCTCCATAGTTGCACATTATTGGTTTTTTAACATACTTTCATTTCATAGGTGGGTGCGGGCTGCACAGGACAGGAACTGGGCCGGGGTCTCACCCCAGTGAGAACTGAACTGGGGGACACTCCCCAGTTCAGCATATGGGTCCACACGGGCCGGGCCTGGGATTTGATCCTTGTTCCCTGGGGCTGCAAAATGAGCGCTTAACCCACTGAGCCATCCAGGTTTCCCCTTGACCACTTTCTTACACTGTGTACTTTCAAAAACTTGAAATGGAATAAAAACTTTATTGTGAGACATAAAACTATAAAACACAAAGAAGAAAACAGGCAGTAAACTATTTTACATTGCCATTATAATTTTTTTGGATATGTGTCTCCAGAGAAGAGAAACTGAGGCAAAAATAAAGAAATGGTAGTATTAATACATCTAACTAGATCATTTTGGGACAGTGAATGAAATCATCAACAAATGAAAAGACAACCTTCTGGGTAGAAGAAGACAGTTACCAGTGATATAGCTGTTAAATAGTTAATATCTAGGTGAAGCTGGGATGGCTCAGTGGGTTAAGCACTCATTTTGCAGCCCTGGGGACTGAGGATCAAATCCCAGCCCCAGCCCTGGAGGACCTATATGCTAACCTGGGGAGTGCCTCCAGTTCTGTTCTCACTGGGGTGAGACCCGGGCCCAGTTCCTGCCCTGTGCAGTCCTGTTCCCATCTGTGGAATGAAACTATATGTAAAAACCAATATGTGCAACTATGATGAAATATCACCTTATACCTGCCATAACAGCTTTCACCAATAAATCAAGAAAAAACAAGTGTTGTTGAGGGTGTGGAGAAAAGGGGACACTTGGGCACTGTTGGTGGGAGTATAAACTGGAAAAACAATTATGGAAAAAAGTATAGAGGTTCCTCAAAATATTAAAAATAAAACTGCCATACAACTTAGTAATTTCACTTTTGGGTATTTTTCAAAGAAATCCAAAACACTAATTTGAAAAGATTTTATATATATATATATATATATATATATATATATATATTCATTGCAACATTGTTTACAGTAGTCACGACATGGAATCAACCTAAGTATTCAATGATACCCAAACATATAAAGAAAATGTGAAATATATATGACAATGACATATTACTTGGCCATAAAATGAATGAAACCTTACCATTTGCAACAACATGGAAGGACCTAGAGGGTATTATGCTAAGTGAAATCACCTAGACAGAGAAAAACAAATACTATATGATTTTGCTTGCTTGCAGACTCTAAAAAACAATAATCAAACAAACACACAATCAAAACAGAAACAAACCCTTAGATACAGATAAGACACTGATGTTCACCAGATGTGGGGGAAAGTTAAGGGGATGGAGGAAAAAGATAAAAGGGATTAAGAAACACGAATTGCCAGTTATAATAACAGTCATGAGATGTAAAGTACAGCATAGGGAATACAGTAAACAACATTGTAATAATTATGTATGGTGTTGGATTTGTACTAGACTTATCGTGCAATCACTTCACAAGATATATTAGTGCTGATATACTATATTGTACAGCTGAAATTAGTGTGTATATCAACTGTAACTAAAAAAAAAGAAATAAAATAGGGGAAAAAAAGACATTCTTAGAAAAAATAGAAACATTTAAATATAGACTGTATATAAAAAATGTAAAGATAGCAGTATAAACATTTTTATATAAAACAATGAATCTAAATACCAAAAGAATCAGCAACTATTTCAATATTTAGCATTATTGTTATTTGTAATGTACACTTCTGTTTCTCTAATGTATTTTAACATAATATTAGAAAACTATGAAGTGTGTACTTTAATTTGAAAATTTATTAATTTATTAAGATAAGTGTGATTTGTAACAAATCAAAGAAGATGGAAGGTCCTCAAAGTCCTGTGTCTCTTTCCTTAGATAATAAATATAAATTTTCTACATATGATTGTGCCTTCTATTATAGTACATCAAAGAGTGCTGCAAAAATTCATATCATAGTACAGCATTTATTTCTAGCTATGATGATAAAAGCAATGTCATGAAGAAAATCACTGTACCTCAATATTTTTAGTGGCAAAAAGTTCTTATAATATGATTTATTTAAATAAGGTAAGAGTCATTCTTAATGTTTTTTTCTGCACTATATTTTATGTGCTATCTTGCTACTCTGCACATAATCTCTTTTTTGAATATTCTTATAAAACCAATAAATATGAAAAAATGAAACACTTGTAACAAAATATAAAGCAGCTAGAACTAGGATGATTTTATTAGCTCTCCATTGAAAATGTGTGCTACATAAAGATGTGGGAGAAGAGAGAAAATGTAGATCATTTGCAGAGAAATGGGAATGAGGCACTAAGGGTGTACTGTATGATCCACAAGATTATAATATATGTCTTTGTACAATACTGAATTTTCATAAATTCATTTCTTAATTTGCTGCATAGAGTATGCATTTGGGGCAATTTGAAAGCAGTTACCAAATGCCACAAAGCACTTTCATATAAATTTTAATAAAGGGTAATGATGTGGTACTACAGGTGAAAGAAAATACAAGCAAAAATTGGGCATTTGAGAGACTTATGGGCAGAGCATCCATAGGTATTTTCTTAGATTAAGAATGTGCTTGGTCTTTAGAGGATAGACCAATAAGATATGTACAAGGAATCCCACAAAAGTTTTCAGTGTAGTCTTTTATATCCCTCACTACATGTAGTCAAGTCACAGACTACACTATGTAAAAGCCATTAATAAATAAGTCTGCCCTCTATGCCACCAGGGAAAGTTCAAATTAAAGAATGCTTTAAAAATCAAAGTGCCCTTTGATAGATGGCTGGATAAAAAAACTGTGGTACGTATACTATGGAATGCTACTCAGCTATAAGAAAATATGAAATACTGCCATTTGCAACAACATTGATGGAACTTGAGATAATCATGCTAAGCAAAATAAAACAGACAGAAAAAGCCAAGAACCCCATGATTTCATTCACATGTGGAATATAAAACTGAAAGCAACAAAGAAACAAAGTGTCATGGATATAGTCAATAGTTTAGTGGTTGCCTGAAGGTAAGGTAGGAGGGAGTTGGGAGAGGAGGGAGGGGGTACTAAATATACGGTGATGGAAACAAAGCTGACTCTGGGTGGTGAGCACATATTCTAACATATACATGAAATACTACAGAGTTGTACTCCTGGAACCTATGTAATTTCCACGAACCAATGTAACACTAATAAATTTAGCAATTAAAAAAATGATTAACTATCTTTTCAAGAGTCAGTATGAGATTTTCAGTTATTTCTGGATCTAAGTATGGGGCTTTTGCAATGTTTAAAATAAAAAAAGCATTTTGCAATGTCAAAAATAACTTATACATTGTAAAATTTCCTTTATTTTACACATTGATGCCTAGTAAGCACTCGGCAAGTATTTGTTAAATGGCTGTAGCAATAGAGCCCCATCAACCAGAAACCTTAAGGCCCATTTCATTTTTACTTCATTTTGTAGTCATAGGATATATTTTATTATAAGGATATTTAATATATTAAAATGGGTTTGATACCTAATTTTAGCTTATTTCTCATCTATTAGTCATACACATTGTTTTTTGCATGCAGTATTTTAATAATACAGACATACTTTGGGGATAGTGCAGGTTCATTTCCTGATCATGGCAAGAAAGTGAATATTGCAATAAAGCGAGTCACATGAAGTTTTTGCTGTCCCAGTGCATATAAAAGTTATGCTTACAGTATATTGTAGTGTATTAAGTATGCAATAGCATTATGTCTTTAAAACAGTGCATATCTTAATTTAAAATACTCTTGCTAAAAAGTGCTGACTATCATCTAAGTCTTCAGTGAGTTGTAATCTTTTTGATGGGAGAGGATCTAGCTTTGATGTTATGCCTGCTGACTGATCAGGGTGGTGATTGGTGAAGGTTGGAGTGACTTTGACAGATCTAGCTAGATCTGTATAACTTGTTGCAGCTTACTCAGCAGCACTAGCTGTTGCATTACATTTTTATGTTATGAAAAGGCATCTTACCTTAACCCTTATAAACCAACATTGTGCCCTCAAATTGTCTTTTGCAGCTTCCTCACTTCTTTCAGTTTGCACAAGATTGAAGAGACTTAGGGTCTTGTTCCAATTTTGGTTTTGCCTTAAAGGAGTGTTTTGGCTGGTTTGACCTTCTCTTTAGTCTGCTAAAACTTTCTCCATATCATCAATAGTCTGTTTTGCTTTCTTATCATTCATGTGTTCACTGGAGTAGCACTTTTCATTTTCTTCAAGGACATTTTCTTTGCATTTGCAACTTTGCTGTTTGGCACAAATCTACTAGCTTTCAGCCTATCTCAGCTTTTGACATGCCTTCCTCACTAAGCTTAATCATTTCTAGCTTTTGATTTAAAGTGAGAGACTTGTGATTTTTCATTTTCCTTGAAAAGCTAAAGCACACTGTAGGGTTATTAACTGGCTTAATTTCTGTATTGTTGTGTCTCAAGGAAGAGGGTTAATGAGAAGACAGAAGGAAGAATGGCTCATGGGTGGAACAGTCAGAATACATACAACATTTGTGATTAAGTTCACTGTTTTAGACAGGCACAGCTCTCGTGTTACCTAAAACAATTATACTAGCACCGTCAAAGATCACTGATCACAGATCACTATGCCAAATACAGTAATAATCTAAAAGTTTGATATATTGCTTAAATTATCAAAATGTGAAGAGATACAAAATGAGCAAATGCTATTAGAAAAATGACTTCCACAGTCTTGCTTGCTGCAGGATTGCCACAAACTTTTAACTTGTAAAAGATACAATATTTGTGAATCACTATAAAGTGAAGTGTAACAATACAAGGTATGCCTCAGTTGCTGTATCAACTCTGGTATTCTGGAGGTCTCATTTTGTCTTATTAAGATGTTGTAATGATAGAAATCTGAAGAACTAATGACTTTTCATTTGTTTGCTTGTTTTTTATATTTAGTCATAATATCCCATTAAAACACAATACTTGGGCTCAAAAATATCAACCAGGGAACATGTGGTGTCAGGTTATAGTAATAAAAATAAAAACAAACGTTTTTAGCCATTCTGCACTACCAGCCAAGGCACAAAATTAAAGCTAAACAATTTTATATGTACAACTAACCTATAATCAACTGAGAAAGGACATGATCGCAACTCTGTCATTTAATAATCTACTTTCATTTCTCCCACCCCACATCCAAGCAGAAAATACGAACTATACCTGAAGAACAATATTCAATTAAAAATTTACATTATGTTCAAATGTCTGTTATTATGGCATGGTTTAGTACTATCATGGGGTTTATTGTGTTTTTAAGTTTTCAAAAACTAATAAAGAGAAATGTGATTCAATATCACAGAATGTAAGCATTTTGCTTTAGCATTTTTTTTTTAAATCTCTTTACCATAATACATGCTTTCACAAGTTTTTGGTTTTGTCCTATGACAACAAGACTGTTCTCTGGTAATGAATTTGTGCAGTGTCTATTTTATTTTAATTGAATATTTAATCATAGACCCTGGATAGACTTAATATCTCTACTTGCTAGTTCATCTTGATAATTTATTAGTTATTACAACTCAGAGAGATTAGCATAAAGGAATTGAGATCAATTATTCTCACAGATTTTGTTTTCTGAGAGGGAGAATTATGTAAACTTCAGAAGGTTCTTATTCTTAACAGTCTAAATATAGGAGTTTTACAAAAGTGTCATTGATAGAACATGCAATGTATTTTCCAAAGTAATTTGAA
>PVKE010034300.1:0-17463 GCA_004027555.1 Craseonycteris thonglongyai | reverse complement strand
CATTGACTATACAGTATGTCACACTTTAAAGGACTTTCCTTATTTATATTTCAGAGGCATTGTATGAGAAAGGCCACATTGTTGTTTTTTTCTGTTTTCCAAGTAAAGACAAAAAGGTTAAGTAAATTTCCCAAGACTACGCATTGCCAGCCCATGGCAGAATAAAGTAGGAGTCCCCAATCCATGGCCTGTTATGTACTGGGCCACACAGCAGGAGTGCACAATAAATGTAATGTGCTTGAACCATCCTGAAACCATCCCTAACCCACTCCATGGAAAAATGATCTTCCACGAAACCAGGCCCTGGTGCCAAAACAGTTGGGGAATTACTGGATTCAGTCAAACTGATATGAGAACTCAAGTCCTTAAACAAGCCCAGGATCACAAAGTTCCCCATCAAGCAACTCCCAGTTTCTACTGTTTGGTTCAAAATTGCAAAATTTGGAAGAAGGGATACTTATGGCTATAGGTATCCATCCAGCTTTGGATCAATGTTCTAAGAGAAAAGACCAGGGTTCCTATGTATAAAATGGTAGCCCTCCGTGTTTGGGGGGCATTGTGCAGAGCTGGGCACCATATTAACAGGTACTTCTAGCATATCCCTCCTAGCTTTACCCAATCTCCCCAACCACATGTGATGGCTACCTCCCCTGGAACGGAGCACATTCTCCTTTCCTACAGCCCTCAGCTTTGTGTGATAGTGACAGTGCTGTGTATCACCACCTCTAGAAAAGTTCTAGAATGCGGGGAGAACGCTTTTCTTTTATATATCCCTTATTGAGTCTACCAACTACTGACCCATAGTAGACCCTTTATAGACTAGTTATTAAATTAAAAAAAGAAATGATTATGACTGGTAAATAAATGTGAAGAAGACCATTTCCTTTCCACTCATAGACAAAGACTAGGGAGCCATATATAGGTAAAGGCAAACTGAGGGGCGTGGGGAGGATATACACATATGTACATATATACATGAACATAACATTATTTTTAGCTTCAGTTTTGTGATTCAGCCTTTCAGTGTAAATAATTTATGAGATGTGAAACAAAGATCAGATTTGTGGGAAATGTAAATTAATTTGAATCTGAACTTAGGAGCACCCTTCCCATGGACAGATGACAAAGGGACAAAAAGGGCAAAGGAATTTAATGAACACACAGTGGCAAAACCACAGAACCATAGAACCCAGCAGGCTGATGACCTTTTGATAAAGAAAATAGAAGAGTCAAGAGTCCAGGATGATCAGAGATTTGCACAGAAAAACAAATAACATAGGGCAAGAAGGCGGATATAAAAGGACATAAAATTGACAACATATTTACTTTGTAGACTTGGCTTAAGGCAAAAGTAGGAAATAGGCAGAGATTGTACACAGCCATCCAAATCCTCCATTTTGTGTCCATTTGGGCTCCTGGCACTTCCTCCAAACTTCACCCCCCAGTAGCCTCTGGCACCCCATTTTCTTCTATTCTCAATGGAAGATAGAATCCATAATTAATATAAACTAGTGAGTCTGGAAGTTACCATTTATTTAATTTTGCAAGTAAAAGTTTAATCTCTACTAAAGGAAATCCATCAGCAACAGGTTGATTGGGCAAATTATAAGGGTCAGGATTCCTGACTCAGATATCACATAAATATGACCTCCATTGAAGAGAATTCTATGAAGGGAAGTAGCATATTACCTGCTAAATTCTTCTTTGCTCAGAAAGAATAAGGTCTCACAGGATACAGAAGTGTTGTTTTGTTTCACCACTAAATACTGTGTGACCTTGCACAACTCAAACACGCTGAGCTCAATTTTTCTTTTTTTGCCTCAGTTTCTTCCTCTCTCAAATGCAATAATAAAATCACTAAATGGGACTATTGTAAGAACTGAACATGTTCTTAGCTCAATGCTTGGCACTTCGGCAGTGCTCAGTAAACAGTAGTTACAATTTTTATATACACTCTGACTAATGCTCTTATTTTTGTTACATTTAGTGGTATTCTCCAAAGTAGAATATCTATAATTCAGAGTATGTATGCTATTAACTGTTGAGATGTGGGATGACAGTGTATGAACATAACATTAATATATGTATATACATAAACCGTAAAAAAATAAGCTTCGTTAATATTAAAATATGGATTGGCATTCATATTCTTACTTGATCTCTGTATTATACTCACTCAACATGTAGGAGAAAATTATCCTGTATCTCTTGGGCCAGAATAGGTTTCCAGTGGGAAGGGCTGATATGGTACCTACCTTGTTTGCCTGCCACATAGTTAATTATAAATTATGTCCTGATTATTTATGAATTATGTTATTGCACTTTAAAAAATGCCTCACAAAGTAAACAAGTGGCTTGAAAGAATTTCTGCAAAGAAACTGAATTAAATTTGGTATTAAAAATGCACCAGTTCAAGAAAAAGGCAACACTGGCACATCCCCTATTCTTTCTGTGAGTTCCTCCTTGCTTGTCTCCTACATTATTGTTGAAATGATAACAGCTGACAAGAAAGCGGAGGCCAAGAAAATTATCTCCTGGAAACTGACATTGACTGGTATTGACAATTGTACCCCAAATAAATAAAATAAATAAATTTATCTTAAAAGTTTTGTTGTCTCTTTTTAATGTTTCTCTTGTTCTGACTACACATTATTTATTTATAAATAAATATTAAAAATTTAAGGGTGCATTATTGAAAAATTTATTTTAGAATGCAGCACTTTTTTTAAAATTTATTATTTTTTAAACTTTATATTTATTTCTGTGCTCATTTATTTATTATTTATTTTAATTGTTAAATTTATTGGGGTGACATTGATTGATATCAGTTACATTGTTTCCAGGTGTACAATTCTACATTACGTTGTCTATACATCACATTATGTGCTCACCACCCAGAATCAGCTCACTTTCCATCACCGTTTGTTTGATTCCCTCTTCCTACTCTCCCCAACTCATCTCTCCCACCCACCTCCCCTCCTTTCCCTCAGGTAACCACTAAACTATTGACTGTGTCCATGAGTTTTTGTTTCTTTGTTCCTTTCAGTTTTATATTCCACCTATAAGTGAGGTCATATGTTTCTTGATTCTTTCAATCTGACTTATTTCACTTAATAAGATGTTTTCAAGGTCTGTCCATGTTGTCACAAATTGCTGTATTTCATCTTTTCTTATTGCTGAGTAGTATTCTATTGTACAAATGTATGGCTATAATCAACAAGACAAGGAATAAAAGATTTATTTTATTGTTTTTGACAGAGACAGAGGGAAGGGGGAGGGTCCAGAGGAGTCTCCATAGTTGAATGTAATCAGTTTTCAACAAGGTTTCTTTCTGCACAGGTGGGCAGGGGCCTTGCAGGGTGGGATCTAGGCTGGGGGCCTCCCACATTGGAAGCACACACCAACCAGTTCAGTATATGGGTCTGCATGGGCTGGGGCCAGTATTCCATTCTCAGTCCCTAGGGCTGTAAAGAGAGCGCTTAACCTGCTGAGCCATCCCGGCTTCCCCAGGATGCGGCACTTAATGAAAGACATTTGGAAACCATTTCCCTAAGCACATGAGTCTCGTTCATTGCAGGGGTTTCTAAGCTAATAGTAAGAAGAGGAAAACAATTGCAATGGGACCTTGAAAAAATGTGGATATATGGATACTATATTCCAAGGTAAAAGTTGAAGAATCATTAATATTTCATTTGATTTGACTCAATTTATTACTAAGCATAGTATACACTCAGAAAACCAGACATTTATTATTCATCTTTCCCCATCTTCTAGAACTTCATCCTTTAAGTCTCGTACCCAAAGGTGTCACAAGATCATTTATTCTTTTACCCTTGTCATGCCAGGCCACTGGGAAGCTTGCCAGAGCCCAAGGGAATTCAAGATCATGAGGCTTGAACACCTCTCTAGAAAATGAAGCAAATAGCACTGAATAATAAAAATTACCTTCACAAAATTGTGCCCAAACAGTAGATTGGGGGGTTCGCCAGCATCTCAAACGCTTTGTTTATTCTCAGAAACATATCTCTGTCTATCTTGATGAATTGAGTGAGTGATTTATGTACCTAGAGAGAGGGTTTCTATCCTCACTTCTTTCAAATCTACCACAACAATAATTTAATTATTGACTCTCTTTTAAAAAGCTCATAACACTTTGCATGCTATGTGTTTTCTGTCCTTGTGCTCCTAAGCTAATGAGAATAATATCATTCAATAAAAATAAAGTACACATACTGGTATTTTTATTTTGAGCCACCACTTTTCTCAGTTTAATCAAAATCCAAATTAATAATATTCTAATGGGCTTTTGTATTGCCTTGTTCTTTTAGCTGAGGCTTTAAAATTCTCTTAAGCCAACTCTAGATTCTCGAAACCTTCAGAAGCTCTCTCAAACTGGGTAGATTTGTGAGGCAAGAATGCCCTTCTAATTCTGCTCTGTGGTCAGCTGGCCCTGGGATGGGAATTGGTGCACGGTAAGCTCTCTCTGTGAGCCTGGGAGTTTCCATCCATAAAATAAGCATCCTCGTATCGAACAGCTCATGTGTTTCTGAGAGAAGTCCAGAGCGACTGAACATTTGCCTGGCGCTACAGAATCCTTGGGTGGAAGTCAGGCACGACATGCTGTGAAGACGACTCTCGGTGCCAATTTCCAGATGGAACTCTGGAGCTATACTGAGTTCACTCCTTTCCAAAATCTGTTCAGAGATTGCTCCCAGGGCTACTATGGGCAATGGGGCTCGTTTGTTTTTCCTGGTCACCATGGAGCTGCTAGTTTCAATCACAGAGCATCAGAGCCGCTGGGAAAGAAGTGTGAGTGCCAGAACCCACTGTCTGTCTTTGGAGAAGCTGAAGGGTAAGTAGCAGGAAGCAGTAAACCAAAACCATAGCTGCCAACAAATGACCTAGACACTGTTTTCTTGGCGTTCCTGTTTAAGGACTTCATGGCTAAGCAAATCAAGACAAAGGAGGGGAGGGAAACCAAGTTTCACAAACATCCAACCAGGTGCGTTTCTTAAACAAAAAGTGAGTGAAACTCTTTTGTAAGTAGTTTAGTTCTGGCAGAAGAACAGAGATGGATTTGAGCTTGGATTCTGAACCATGTGGCCTGAGCAAGTTGCTCCAACTTTGGAAATCTCTGTTTCCTATCTATAGAGTAGGAGTCATAATATCTACCTAATGGAATTGATGAATAAGGTATATAAAGTGTCAAGCACATGGGAAGAAGCCACCATAAGGGATGGCAGCTTTGGTTATTTTAGCTTTTGTAAATGAGAGGATTCAACATTTAAATAAAAATGCATAACCAGATAATAACTCAAGGCCGAGCTTTAAAGCTTTCTCTCGATTTCACTCCATAGTTGAGAAGATGTAGCATTTTAAAAGAAGAGCTGTGTAATATTTAAAAGTATTCAAATTTCCAAGCCTGTGAAGCTCCAGCACTCTCTAATATTAATGGTTGCTAAGTTTTATATATCTTGCTTCGCTTAGTTAGAAATCATATGCCTCCCTCAATAATAATGGTTTTTACACACAGTCTGAAAGGTGATATATGGGTGTTTTCAGGGAATCATTTGAAAAGGGTGGTTGATGGAACTCCCCCTGAGTTCCTAAGCAGACAACGCCTCACCGTACATGGAATCATCGGGCTAGAATTAATGAGAGAAAATCTCCTGAACAATATATAAAAATTCCTAAAGCGGTTGGAGAGAAAAGGCTCCACAGTAATTTAACCTTTGAAAATCCTGAGCCAATCGTTTTCTGGCAAGTCTTTTCTGCTGTAGACATAGCTAGACTTCTCAGTGGTCCTATGCTTCTATTGTTATTCACTCTCTCCATCTCACCAGGTCCTGTTAGCTATCAGTTAAATTCTCATCTTCTCTTTTGGAAATTTTGTTTCCCTGAAACGGGAAGATTATTTCCCTGCTACTATTTGAAATCTCTGAGTGTCACAGAAGTATGCTGGCCCCGGGACATAAAAGCAGATCCTTTCTTTATCATAGTTAAATGCTTGATAAGCAGAGAAAGGTTTTGACATTCAAACTGGCCCATTCTGGAACCTTTTAAAGGAAATGCTCCCTCTAGTCCTTTAATAAAACTCAAATGAAAAGATTCTGGATTTAATAATATGAAACAGAAAAATTATTCCCTTCACCCAGACATTTTCAGCTGCGTAATTCAGATATTGGTTGGATGACAGGGGCTGGGGTGAGGGAGGAGGGGATGGGGGTTTGTCCTGTTAGATCTCTAGCAATTCTGGTATCTCCTTCGACTCTGATACTGCCACAGAATAATAGCAGGGAGCTCTGGCGGGGGACAATTCTTGGATGTCTACAGTATATACAGTATAAATAAAAATGTCTTTTGATATAGAACACAATTTCCAGGGCCATGGTGAATTCAATGATTCTGAGGCAACATGTCTCCTCGTGGACTGTGTTCTATTAATTTGTGTCTGCCTGTCTGTCTCTCTCTCCTCTTCATCTGCCTCCCACAACCCTGTCCCCCCATGCACAAAGATATCTCTGAAGATAGGGAGCAGAGAACACAGACCAATAAACTGAGATGTGGAGGGAAGGAGAGTGGGATGGCTGAACTTTGAGACATTTCAATTCCCTATTTTATTAATATTACCCAGAGAACAGAATTAAAAAATTTCCCATCATGTCCAGTGGTTGTTCTATTTTTTCTTTAATAAAAGGAATACTAGAGCCTTTTACCAGAAACTAAACACTTACTGTGTTTCAATCAACTGAAAATCTACCCAAAAATTGGTGAGGAAAAAAAATGCTAATATCCTACAGCCACCTCAATTTCACATTTAAAAAAAGGCACTAGGGCTGTGTAACAGTTGGACATTTACTCAACTGCCAGACTTAAAATGAAATAGGAACGTAGGTAACATTTCTAAGCTTCAAAATGTTATTTCTAAGAAGTTTAAAAATAATAAGAGTAATAATAAAAGGAATGAGGAATCAAGTCATGACGTGTTTCAGAACCCTGGTATTGCCATTCACACGAGTTTAACCACAATCATTGCTCACTAATTCTGACTGCTATATTGTTTCAAAGGCCCATTTATTCACTTATCTCCCTCTGTGGCCAAATTACTCTCACTTGCAGGCTTCTCCCTGGTTTTATTTCTAGCATTTCCATCTTATGCAGCATGTCCAGTATATAAACAGAAGTGGGTGTTGGATCAATGCAGCCTAATTATAATCCTGCTTTCTTATTCTTGCTTATTTTCTTTTTCATTTATTCTAACAAAGGGAGACAGTTGGGCACTGACTGTTCTGTGTATATTATAATAACTAATATATATATATATATTTTTTTGTTATAAATACACGGCTTGATTGTACGTGTTAAGAGCAAAGGAAAAACTTTTCTTGACTTCGTTTTAAATTGCAGGATTTGAGTTTAGAAGCATCTTTTTTCTTTTCTTTTTTCCCTCGACTAGATCCTCTTGCTTTCATTGTGAAGATGACAATAAAATAAAAACACAAATGTAAAGAATTATTGGGTTAGATGTTTTTGGTCTTTCTTTCAAGCTATCTTTTGATGTTTGCCTCCAGAACGCCGATGTTGCAGCCACCACCACGGCTTGAAGAATTTCCCCCACTGCTTGTGCCATTTCAAACATTCTCTTAGTATTAACACAAATCAGAATCAGGAGGTATCTAATTGTGCTGGTTTTGATTTGGTTAATACAAAGTGAAAGATTAAAATGGAACAGGAACAGCAAAAACATTTCTTAAAGTGGCAGTCCCAGCAAATCATGAAAAGGCAAAGAAGCTGAGAAACCAAAGCCTTGAAAACTTTAAAAAACAACCCCCACCCCCACCCCCCAAAAATAATTACAGGAAAATACAATCATTACAGAGGTTGCTTCATAACCTCTCTGTGAAAACGTTACTGTTTGGCAAAAGGCACTACTGTGAAGGTTTGGGAATAAATCATAACTGTTTCCCCCTGTAACATTTACAAGTTCACATATTATACTTGTCACTTTGGGTGGCAGTTGGCAAGTATCGCAGCGGTCTGGGTGCTTCCCCAATGTGCCTCATCTTCCTTCTTGTTTTCTCACCCTTCGCACGCTCTTCTGATGCCCAATCACCCCCAGAGCTGTATGTTAGCTTTCTCTTTGTGCAGTTCCATTATTATCCATCTTCTCAACAACAGTCTTAGCTGCCTCCACCCCAGCCCCAAGATTCTTAGTGGTGTTTGAACCCAGGGTCATTTCAACTAAAGCAATCTCAAGAGTCAGATTCGGGCTTTGCTCTTTTAAGTTTCATAGCTCTTCTTTTTGTCACAGTATTATTCTGGATCTCACTTTCCAGTTGCTGGGGGTGCTGGTATGAACAGATAGAACGTTCCCTTTTTGGTGCTAAAACAAGTCATTGGTAGATATTATAGCAAAATCCCCAACGTCCTTTGCAATCTCAATTTCAGATGTTTTGGGGGCATTTTGCCATCCCCATTTTCTCTAATGATCACTTCTCTTCCCCTTAGATGGCCAACTTGCGAATGTACTGAAAGTCTGTCCAAGACTCGCTGAGCCCGTGGATTTTACCACTTGGCAGAAAGTTAAATATGGTAAGTACTCTTTAGTACATTTTTGTACTTACTTTTCAAACGCCTTTCAGAAAATATAAAGGATCCCTGGTAAGCTGAAGTCTGATTCATACCTTGACATGAAGTAATCACCTACCGTTCTCTGGGACAAAAATTTCAAGCCCCCCAAATGGAAAATGTGGTTTGACCACAGAAAATGGAGTAGCTGGATTAGTTGCCACCATTAACACTTACTAGGCCTCCAATCATAACTGCACTCACTTAACTAAGAGGATTGATGCTTGAACTGAGATATGAAGGGTATGCAAGAGTTGGTGAGATAGGCAAGTGGAAGATAGGTGTTTTGAGAAAAAGGAATAAAAAATAAAGAAGACAGAGAGATAAAAGTGTGCAGTACTTTTGGAGGAACTACAGCAGGGGTGTCCAATCTTGTGGCTTCCCTGGGCCACACTGGAAGATGAAGAATTGTCTTGGGCTACACATACAATACACAAACACTAACAATAGCTGATGAGCTGGGGGAAAAAAGCCACAAAAACATCTCATAAATGATTTTTTTTTTAATTTACAAATTTGTGTTGGGTCACATCCAAAGTCACCCTGGGCCGCGTGTGGCCCACGGGCCGTGGGTTGGAAAAACGTGAACTGCAGGGAGCTCATTACTACAAGACTAGAAAGGGCTGTAGGATGGAGTGTCAGGAGCTGAAAGGGGAGATGTAGCCAGGGACAGACCTTCAAAGGCTTTGTGTGTTGAGCCAATGAATTCAAAATCCGTCCCGTAGGAGAGTGCATGAAGGATTCCGAGCAGAGGAGTGAGATTTGCATCTTACAGTGATGTCTGGTGATAGTGTGGAAGGATGAATTAGATGGGCGTTGTTGCAAGCAAGAGCATGTGGGAGGTCACTGCAAAAATCGAGGTGACAGATCAGGAGTGCCCCCAAGCAAAGCTGAGACAGTAAGGATGTAGAGAAAAGGCAGGCAGCTTAGAAAAAATATCAGGAGGAGAGAAGTGGTAGGGCTAAGGCACTCATAATATGTGAGAGATGACAGAAAAGTCTTGGATTCTCTGGAGGTATGTCATAATTCATGGAGGAAACGGTGACTCTCCAATACAAAGCTATATCTCCACCTGTGAATCAAATCTGTTTCTCTCTCATGTACTCAAATACCTTACTGCTCCGAGTACACATTGCCTCCCCGTTCTCTCTCTTCTTATTTATCTCTGTTACTGATTCATTCCTGTCAACATACAAACGTGCTGCAATAGCTCTTATCTTAAAAAAATATAGCTCTTTGACTCCATTTTCCTCCCCAAGCACGGGTTGATTTCTCTGCTCCCTTCTATAGCCAAATGTCTGTGCAAGTGGTCCCTACTGCTTCTTTTTTTCTCACCACCCACTTTCTCTCACAATCTCTCCAGGCAAGCTTGTGTCCCCAACACTCCACCCAAACTTCTCTTTCCAAATATCCAGGACAAAAATAAAAACAAAAACAATGGGGACACTGGGATGGCTCAGAGGGTTGAGCACTCATCTTACAGCCCCGGGGTCCAAGGATCAAATTCCAACCCTGGCTACTGCAGACTCATATGCTGAACTGGGGTGTGGCCCCAGTTTGGTTCTCGCTGAAGGCAAGCTTCCCATGTGGGAGGTCCCTGGTTTAGCTCCCTCCCAGGCCATGCCTCCAATGTGGGAGACCCCTGGCTGATTCCTACCCTGCACAGCCCTGTGCCCACCTATGGGGTAAAACTATATTAAAAACTAATAGCATACTACTATGGAGACTGCTCTAGGCCCTCCGCCTTCTCTCTGTCTCTCTGTCAAAAAAAAAAAAGAAAAAAAAAAAGGAAAAGAAAACAAACAAAAAGTAGAACTGAAACAAAAACCAACTTCAATTCTGCTCTACAGGGCACATCTGGAGACAGCATAGGTACACCTCAGTGTTTCTATATTCAGGGATCTGTAGTATTTCTACCCGGGCATGTGCAGGCATTGGTTGAGGGACTTCAAGGCAGCAAGACAGAAATTCAACTCCTAGGCATTTCATGTGAGAGAGCAAATATCTATTAAGTGAGGAAAACAAGTTTTATGAGAACATATGTAATATCTGACCCTGTTTCTCCCTTTTGAAAGTATCTATGTGTTTGTATGTAAATGAGAAGGGTCTGGAAGGATGAATTCCTCATTGGTAAGGGCAGCTGCCTACGGGAAGGGAGGTCAGAGATAAACAGGGCTGAGTCCTTGGCCATCAGGGACCTGCTAGCTCGTAGAGAAAATTTAAGGCCAGATTGTGTAATGTTGGAGGTGAGCAGCCCTCAGGAGGCAGCAAGTCAAGGAATTCCTGCAGTGTGTTGGGTGGGGAATCAGCCCCCTCACCAGAATCCCTACAAAAAAGTGGAGAGGGACCCATAACTGATTAGGTAGAAAAGGCCAAATATTGCTATATTCTGTTGATTCTAAGACACATTTTTTCCTATCTCTAAAGTTGAGATATATCAAAATTAGTGTTTTTTTGTTTTTGTTTTTCTTATTAGTGGACTTCAAACTATCAATGCATTTTCCCACCCACAGTGAAATTCAGGACGTCTCCCTCTGGGAGATGGAAGAGTTGCATTTTGCACATTAAAGGCTATGAGGAGTCCTGCAGTCAAAAAATTAGCTGCCCCATAAAGGAACACCCACTCTAGAATATTCTATTTGATTGTGAGAACTAAATTTGTGGTAAATCATTGAGATTTGGATGTTTGTTACAGCACTGAGCATTATCCTTACTAACTCAAAGGTGCAGAGTCGAATGTCAGACACAAAGCAAGGAGGGTGCGAAGTAGAAATAATAGAATCAAAGCTCTCTGTTAAGGAAGAATAGGGAGGGGGCATCAAATATATAGTGATGAAAAGAGAACTGACTCTGGGTGGTGAGCATATAATACAACACATAGACAATATAATGTAGAATTGTACACCTGGAACCTATATAATTTTTACCAACCAATGTCACCCCAATAAATTTAACAATTAAAAAAAATTAAAATAAAAACAAAACTCTCTGCTAGAAAAAAAATAAAATAAAGCTTTAGATGCTAACCATTCATCTATGGCAACAGAACCCTGGACAGAATTCTCTGTCTGATGCCAAGGTCCAAGCTCAATTTTTACGCAGAAAAAGATATTCATAAATTTATTATCTATAAAAACCTGAGTGTAGGCTCCATTGCTTACATTACAGTGTACCACAGTACAGACTGTAAAACGTCCTAACTCCTAGATTATTTGCACGTACATACACACACCATGCGGCCCAACCACATGTTTGCTGCGAACATCTGTCTGGTGCCTCCACTTCTCTCAATCTAGAAAGATAGATGGTGCTTATTTAATTCTTCAACTGGAAACCCCTGCTGCTTGTAGGCAGGCTGTCTCCTGAGTTGAGGGCTCCAGACCTCAAGCCAACGCCAAGTTCTTTTACAATAAGCTATTTGCTACATTATAACTCACAAAAATGTCTGATCAGAAAGCCATGCAAAGAAAGGTTTATAGCAGGGATACCCAACCTTTTGGCTTCTCTGGGCCACATTAGAAGAAGAATGGTCTTAGACCACACACAAAATACACTAACACTAACTGTAGCTCATGAGCTTAAAAAAAATCACACACACACAAATCTTGTAATGCTTTAGGAAAGTTTATGAATTTATGTTGGGCAACATTCAAAACTGCCCTGGGCCTCATGTAGCCCGGGGGCTGCAGGTTGGAAAGTTTGGTTTATAGGGATTAATTTTGGGGACATACAAAACTAAATATCTACAGAAAAATTAAGTTGTTTCGCTTTGGTGGTATTATTCTCAGTGATGGAGCATTTGACTCATAAATAGGAATTATCTTCTAAGACATTGGCAACTACTTATTACTAAAGATGACTTATAGCCCAAGTCCATCCTAAGGCAAAATATGGTTTAGCATTCTGCTCCTTTTAACTTCACAGTATGGGCTCTTGTAAATGAAGTAGTCATTGCTTAAAGGGGGATTTTGAATGGATGAACAGGGTCTTACAACTGGTATGGACAAAATGTTATTTCTTGCTTTTGTTTGTATTTGATAGAACATAACCAATTATTTGCAGATTTAGAACAACTCCCCATCCTTTCCTACCCAGCTCTAACCATTCACCATCCTTACACAGAATATTTAACTTTACAGTATAAGCACTTGTCACATACCTGGTCTTTGGGAATAATATGATATGGAGAGACAGTTGTTGAGAGTATGCGCTCTGGATCAGACAGAGTCCCAATACCAACCATGCTACTTGCTAGCTATATGATTTTAAGAAAGTATTAACACTTCATCTGCTATGGGTCTATGTATGACTTTAAAAACCTAATGACTGCAACCAGATTTTGTAGACATTGACAAATTAATTCTGAAATTTATATGAAAAAGTAAAGGATCTAGAATAGTTAAAACTATTTATACAAATTGGAAGAATTACTCTTCTGATGATAATGCTATCCAGCTATAGAAAACAAGACAATATGGTAGAGAGATCAGCATATAGAATGATGAAATAGAATAGAGAACCTGGAAATAGAACCATATAGGTATGACCAACTAATTTTTGACAAAAGTTCAAGTTATTCCATAAAAGGAGGTTAACTTATTCAACAAATGGTGCTAGAGCAATTGAATATTCATAGGCAAAAAGAGATTAATCTAAAAATTCAGTCTACATCTCACATATTATACAAAAAATAACTTAAAGGGATCATAAACTTAAACATAAAATGTAAAAGTTTTAGAAAAAATGGAGACAATCATTGTGATCTAGGGCTAAGCAAAGAAGTTTCAGACTTGACCCTTGAAGCATGATCCATAAATGAAATAATAATAATTTGGACTTAACAAAATTAGAATATTTTGTTTTGCAAAAGACCTATGATATAAAAAAAATAAAAAAGGAGGGGGGAAGCTGGGATAGCTCAGTGGGTTGTGTGCTCGCTTTGTAGCTCTGCAGACCAGGGATTGAATCCCGACCCTGGACCGTGTAGACCTATATGCTGAACTGGGGTGTGCTTCCCATGCAGGAGTCCCCCAGTTCAGTTCTGGCCCCACAGTTTGGCCCTCCAGCTCAAGGGGGTGGGCCTCCCATGTGGAGGGTCCCCAGCCTGGTTCTTGGCCTGATCGGCCCCCACCCGCTGTGTGGAATAGAACCATGTTGAAAACTGATGACGTACAACTATGGAGACTGCTCTGGGCTGTCCCCCTTCTCTTTGTCTCTCTCTGTCTCTGCCAAAAACAATAAAATAAATCTTAAAAAAAAACAAAAACAAAACTCAACAGGTAAAAAAATCTAATAAGAGATGAGGCAAAAAATATGAAAATACATTTCCAATAAGAGATATGTAGATGGCAAATAAGCCCCATGGAAAGGTATTTAATGTCATTAGCTATTAGGGAAATGCAAATTAAAAGCACAATGAGATATCACTATACACTTAGTTCCTAAAAAATCTAAAAGAAAAAATAGTGATAACACCAAATGCTGGTGAGAATGCTATGAAATTGGGTCACTGCACCTTGCTGGTAAACATGTAAAATAGTACAGACACTTCGTAAAAGCGTATAATAGTTTCTCACAAATTTAAACACTCAACTACTAAGTGTTTCAGAAGTTGCAATCTTGGGCATGTATCACAGAGAAATGAAGATTTATGTTCACACAAAATCTTGCACATAAAGGTTCATAGCAGCTTTGTTCATAAAAGCTTCAAATTAGAAACAACACAGAAGTCTTTCAAAGGGTAAATGGTTAAACTGTGATACATTCATACCATGGAATATTACTCAGCAGTATAAACAAAGAAATTAGTAACACACACAACTTGGATAGAGTTCCAGGAAATTGTGCTGAGTAAAAAATGCCAACCTCAAAGGGTTACAAATACTATATGGCTTATATAACATATTTCAAATAACACGTTTATAGAGATGGAGATTAAGTTAGTGGTTGCCAAGAGTTAGGAAAGGGGGGACTAATAAGGATGGGTGTGGCCACAGTTTTTTTAAATCTTGATTGTGATGTTAGTTACATGAATCTACAAATGTGATAGAGTCCCATAGAACTACAAACACACACACACACACACACACACACACACACACACACACATGAAAAGCTGATAAAATCTAAATAAGTTCTGTGAGCTTTACCAACATGTTTCCTAGTTTTTATATTGTTTTTCACGGTGTCACCTTTGGGGAAAATTGGAAGAAGTGTTCACAGTAGCTCCCTAGATGTTTTTTGTTTTTTTTGTTTTTTTGGTTTTTTGGTGTGTTTTTTTTTTTGGTAAAAAATGGTAAAATATTTTACTTCTTGTGAAACTACTGTCATTTTTAAATGAAAAGTATAAAAAATCAAATTTTAATAAAAGTTACAAAAAGATTGCACTTAAAGCACGGAGGAACAATTCAGTGGTTCTCTGTGGGGTATTACATGAGGAGACCAAGGGTTGTCCCACTGAGAATAAAAATGGCTGAGGCTTTATTACAGAAGCTGTACTTTGGCTTAAGTTATTATTCTTAGTAAAGTGCTAATCCATTGAATATGTTTAGTGGATAACATTTCAATGAGAATTTTGTTTTTCAGATCCTTTTTCAGAACTAGTTTTGATTAAACTGGAAGTAAAAATAATAATTAAGCTTAAAATTTGTTGACTGTTTTTCACATGCCATGCACCCATTGTTAAAGTTCTTTATATCTATTAATAAATCACTGAACCTTCTAAAAAGCTAAATGAGTTAGGCACGATTATTAAACATTTTGTTGGTGTGAAAATTAAGTGTAAAAGAGATTAAAACCCAGATTTCCAATCTAGACATCCTGTAAGTAGAGACTTGCTCTTAATGACTACATTATACTTAGTTGATTCACTATTCTCCCATTCTCACTTTATTACTTTCCTTTCTGTTCTCGGTTTCTTCTAGCTAAGCTTCTTCCTCTTCCCTTGTTAACTTCCTCTAGCTCCTTCCTTTCTTTCTCACATCTTTCTAGATTCCCTCCAGGATACTATACTATTTTGTTAAATGAAAAAATCTTTTCCCTCTTGTGGGACTTCTCTCCCATGTCTTCAAACAAGAATCTCTCTCTTCTTAGTCTACTAAAGAAAGAGTCTCTCCCTCTTTCTCTCTCCCCAGATCGCTGTCCCTGTCCCTGACTCTTGTCTCTATCAACCCACTGTCTTTTGAACCACAGAGAAGGAAGCAATTGTAATCTTTACCTATGTATTTTTGCCTATCATATCATATTATTACCCTTGATTGAGTTTATTCTCTATAGGAAAATAATTACATGTTTAATTATCAATGATATATTTAAATATTTTGAAATTCAAGACTTTATATTGGGTTTTCTGTTGGAGAAACCAGTCATAAAACAGGAAGAACCCAGCTACTAACGTCCCTAATCTTATGCCCTTTTACATTACTACCTGTTCATACATTGGGGGACAAAAGGCATAAATTTTTGTCAACCGTCTGTTAATATCCATTTAAGCAAGTGGTTGAATGTAAATTGGCACACATAAAAAAGATATTCATTGACAAAGATAGGAAGTTTCTACTGTCCCCATTAATATTTATCATTTTATCATGTATATTTTATAAAATGTATGCCTCACCTAGAAAACTGAAGGTAAGCCACATTTCCTTCACTTAAATCTCACAGAAATACCTAAACCCTTTAATTAAAGGTCTTCTTCCTTACACTTTACTTATTGTCAAGTCATGATAAGCAGCCTCCCAAAATCTGCCCCAGAAAACAAAGGCCAGATTTATTGAAAGCCAATGTCAATAGGTGTGTCTACCACACTGTATTTTAAAAATTTAATAATAATAATACCTTATCTAGTTGTGGAATTTCTACATCACTGTTTAATCCTTCTATCCACACTCATTTATGATTGGGTTTCCTCATCCATTAAGAGGGCTGGGTGCCCATGATGAATGGCTTCCTCTCATTCTAAAGAAATATTCCCACTCATACATCTCCTCCCTGAGACTCTCAAATGGCACTCTGAGAGATCTTCCCGTTTAACAGGTCTGCAATTGATTCTCTACAGTTGATTCTATGTCTGAAGTCTTCCAGGTTTGGCTATTCATCTTCCAGGCCAAATCTTTGTTGGAGCTCGAAGAAAAAATTGTTTATCTCTTAAGTTCAGACCTCAGAAATGAAAAACAGTGGTTTTGTCTCTTATAAACGTTATAAAATAAAACAAAGCAAAAATCAGGATAGCCTGATGTGATAGTAACAGCAATTTCTCTCTTAAAAACAAACTTGTTGATACAGTAGGAAGGAAGAGAACTGGAGATTTTAGAAAGAGACTGCCAGCCTAGACCCCTTCCAGGATGGAGTCTCCCTTGGCTACAATGTGGCATTTGCAGAGACTCAGGGGGTGCTGGATGCCCCAGTGGGGAGTTTAAATTGAGTTGGGAATGCCAGCTGGGAGCTCCCCAGGGAACTGGAGGCCACTTTGCTGCATAGCAGAGGGCTGCAGAGGGGAAACCTCCAGTGTGAGATGGAACGGGAGTCGTAAATGGACCTCATGTTATCTGCAGGGTCAGTGCAGTCGGTAGGAAGAGTTGTGTGGTCACAGGGAGCAATTGTCGTGCATGGCTCAGGCCAAGATAACAGAGTTGTGCCATCAGCAGCAGGAGCACAAGGACAGAGAGGGTTGTTCTCATAGACCAATCAGAAGAGAATACAGAGGGCTGGAGGGCCTGTGTGCTCTGAGTGCCATGTTATATGTTACCTTCCTAGAACCACGTGCTCTCTGGAACAAGGAGGAGAGCAAAACTCTGAAGGGTTAACCTTAAAGTGATGCAATGATACCAGAAGTGA
>PVKE010034299.1:0-17462 GCA_004027555.1 Craseonycteris thonglongyai | reverse complement strand
GTTTGTATTTCTGCAGCATCAGTTGTAATCTCTCCCCTATCGTCCCGTATTCTGGAAATATGAGCTTTTTCTCTTTGTCCTTTGGTGAGCCTAGCCAGTGGTTTGTCGATTTTATTGAGTTTTTCAAAGAACCAGCTCTTTGTGGCGTTAATTTTATCTATTGTTTTTCTATTCTGAATTTCATTAAGTTCTGTTTTGACTTTTATTAATTCTTTTCTTCTGCTGGCTTTGGGGGACCTCTGTTCTTCTTTTTCTAGCTCTATAAGATGAGATGTGAGGGTGTTTACTTGTAATTTTTCCTGTTTCTTGAGATAGGCCTGTAATGATATAAATTTCCCTCTTAATACTGCTTTTGCTGTGTCCCAGAAATTCTGGTATGTCGTGTTTTCATTGTCATTCGTTTCTACAATTTTTTTAATCTCTTGTTTAATTTCATCTTTGATCCAGCTACTTTTTAATAGCATGTTGTTCAATCTCCACGTATATGTGATTCTCTCTGCACTTGATCTTTTGTAATTGATCTCAAGTTTCAACGCTTTGTGGTCTGAGCGTCAATCACTTGGTATGATTTGGATGTCCTTAAATTTGGTGATGTTTCCTCCTCTTCTTACCTCACTTCCCTTCTCCATTTCCGCCCCTCCTCTTTCTTTCCTCTCCCTCTCATTTCTCCCTGTTCTCTCTTGTCCTTCTACTCTCCTCCACTCTCTCCCTACCCCATTTTTTTACATTCGTTTTCTAAAATACTGCTATTATTAGTCAATAGGTACATTCTTCTAAGCATTGGTTGGTTACTGGTAACTCTCTCCTTCTTTGTCTCTTTGCCTAACACTCCCCTTACTGATTGCTGTGTTCTCAAGGCCAGGGACTGTAGAATAGTTTTCATTAACATCTCTTTAATTTTCTAGTATAAGAAGCATTTTAGCTCCTCTCCTAGGACCCAAATCAATATGTGATATTGAACTTGTCTTAAGCCGACTTATCTGGATTTCTCTCTACCTCCAGTTCCCTAATACTTCCCTGGATATTCTGTAGTGTCTTTAATTTCTGTTCTTGTGAGGCCCATTTGCCAGAGGGAACTGGAGCCCGTAAACAAAGGCTGTCCAAAAATGTCCAGTCATTGTCAATATAATGAGAATGGTTACATGGCTGGATACTTTCTGGACAGCCATAGTATAAGGCTTGGCACAGCTAAAGGTTATGCCTTTGTTTCTCAAGTAAAAGAAGCCCACAGCATAAAATTGTAAGCTGTGTTAAGATGACAGTCATTGTTCAACTATTATTGACTACACATGTAAAATGGTTTGGACTCTGCTGAAGGGAAATGAGGAAAATATTTTTCATGAAGTTGAGCATCTGGTGGAAAGAAATGAAAATCTTCAATGAATTCAGCCTTCCCCAAATATCCTCATTTGATAAGACATCAATAAATATGTGGATGGGTTGGGAGGAGGTCTCAGGTCAGAGTGTTGATATCTTCCCTGATGCATTAGTGCTGCTATGGATCTAAAGCCCTGGGAGGGACAGCACATCACAGACTCTCATTCCAAATTTCCCAGGTTGCAGTCTTGGCTCTGTCAGTTACGAGCTGTGTGACCTGGAGCAGGTTACTCTGTGCCTCAGCTTTCTCAACTGTAAAATGAGCATAATAAGACCATTTGCCTCCCAGTGTTGTTGAGAGAATTAAATAAGTCAATGTGAAGCTCCGAGAACAATGCCAGGTACTAAGTTAGTGTTCTAAAAGTGTTTGCTCAGCATTCATTTCTTTCTTTAAAAAAATATATTTATTTTTAAAATTACAATTGATATTCAATATTATTTTATACAGTAGACTCTCAGTTAACTGACAACCATGGGTATTGGTAAATGCCAGATAACAGTAAGTAGACTCTGTTAACCAGAACTCAAGCATTACTTGAGATTGTGCTGGTTGCTTGAGAGTGTACTGTATGAGTTTCAGGTATATAGGGTAGTGGTTAGATATTTATATAATTTATACAGGGATCCTCTTTGATTAATTTAGTTCCCACCTGGAACTATATCTAATTATTGCAACATTATTGAGTGTATTTTATGTGTTATACCTTCCCTGTGACCCTGTGACTATTTTATAATTATCAATTTGCATTTCTTATTAGTTATTTATTTATTGTTTTTGAGAGAGCGACAGAGAGAAGGGGGAGGGCCTAGAGCAGTCTCTGTAGTTGCATGTCATTGGTTCTACATAGTTTCATTCCACAGGTGGGGCTGCACAGGGCAGGGACTGGCCGGGGACCTCCTGCATAGGAAGCTTGCTGGGTCCACACGAGCTGGAGCCAGGATTCAGTCTTTGGATCCCGGGGCTGCAAATGAGTGCTCAACCTGCTTAGCCATCCTGGCATCCACCACTTTGTATTTCTTCATCACTTTTGTCACCCAGCTTTCCAATGCCTCACCCCTCTAGTGACCACCAATTTGTTCTGAGTCTGTTCCTATTTAGTTTTTCCCTCTTCCGTCCCAATAGCCACATCCAAAGGTACCTGTTTCTAATGTGTTTGTATTCTTAAGTATATATGCATTCTAAAATACATAGTGTCATGCTTGTTTGTGTGTATGCCTGAGTGTTGGATTTAGCTTCAGGCTATACATTTTGTTCTGTTTCTGTATTTTTTAGGTATATCTAGTTGGCTATATTTGCATCTATTTCCTTTCTTCCAATAATGTGAATCTATACCATTTACTTATCCAATGACCTAGTAATGGCCACCTAAGATGCCTTTAATTTCCTGCCGCAAGTGATTCTATGACAAGCACACTTGTTTAAAAAGGTGCATCACACATGGCATTCACAGTCTTACTGTGAATATGAGCATGTCAGGTCATTTTTCAGAGTGGCTGTAGCAGTTTATACTCTTTCCAGCAGGGCACAAGAGTTCCTGATTTGTTATAACTTCTCCATCACTATACATTAAGTACCTTTTCTAATTTGGTGTAATGTGGTAATTAATAACCATTAGTTTCTGCACCCTTAAGCAGTGAACTCAGCTCATATTCAAAAGACTTAGGATACAGCCAATAATGGTGGTGACAAAGAGTTGTTAATGAGAGTATTGTCCCTTGGTAGATACCTAAAGGAACAATTTTAGAGTAGCTTTCAAGGAGTAAGTAATTTTCTTTTGAATATTCCAAATATTTGAAAGTTTTGGAACTCAAGTGGAAAGCCTAAGTCTAAGATTGCTCCTGAGCTGTATTCTGGTCCTGATGCTGTATTTGTGAAGTATGAAAGAAATATGAGGAAGAAGAAATGGACTAGAAATGGAATTCCATGTCTTCATTTCAGCTTTTATACTTCTAAAATAGTTTAAACCCCTCTGAGGTAGCCCTTTTCATATGCACTCTGTGTTTCTGCTTTCTCCTTTTTCTCTTTACATTAACATTTTCTAGAGATAATCAAGCATCAAGAGAAATATAATGCCAGCAGAATAAAACTTCAGCTTTACAGGCATGTGAATATCACATGGTCCCCAGCTGTAATTTCCAAGGCTTGTAAAGCCTTCGTGGGAGTGATAGAAAAAGAACTAATTGCTATTTCAAAGCTTCACAAAGTGTTTAATCTTAAAATAGGTAGAAATGTGACTACTCTTTGGAGGCAGATTTCTGTATTTTTTCAGAGAAAACTAGCTAAAGAGACTAATAAAATACAA
Organism: Craseonycteris thonglongyai; assembly: GCA_004027555.1. NCBI lineage: Eukaryota > Metazoa > Chordata > Mammalia > Chiroptera > Craseonycteridae > Craseonycteris > Craseonycteris thonglongyai. The sequence continues at coordinate 13,782 of PVKE010034299.1, read as the reverse complement.
ATACAAAAAAAGTGTCCATTTGGGGAAAACTGAGAAGAAACTATGATTGCAAGTGTCTTAGATGGTTTAATGACAAAATTTATTTTGTACAGTTGAGTCAGGGGTAAATTTTATGTGTTTTGTTTCTAAAAAGAAATGCTTATTTTCTAAGTATGATTTTAGATATTACTATGTGGGTAACTTATTGCTTGTCTTAATGAAAGGTAAATTATATATATGTTTATATATATAAATGTGTGTATATATCTATAGCTATCTATCTATCATCTATCTGTCTATCTATCTATCTATCTATCTATCTATCTATCTATCTATCTATCTAAATCTATCATCTATCTATCATCTTGTTTAAATGATGACAAGAGCCCAAAAGGTGAGGTAAATAGATACCAGAAGAGATAGCAAAACCTATTCTTCACCACATGCCATCAGAACTATCCTACAAGGAAAAGGAACTAGACACTAGACTAGGCAAAGCTCAACCTGCACTCTCTTATAAGCTGGACTGCTTATCTGACTGTTCAGGTCACAGCTCAAGTGAAAGCTAGTAAATTGGAAGCTGCCAGTCCTCTTAACAGTTAGTTCTGGGAATGATACAATGCCGTGTCTTCAGTTCCCTATTGGTCAAAGCATTAATGACTAGATCAGACTGAAGGGCTGGAGGAATATTCTCCCGCTTTCAAGATGGGGTTAATAACATGCACTTGTGTGTTCTGGAAAAAAGGCATCATGACGGCTACCTTGCAGACACCTGCTACAGTCTTAAGTGAGTGACTGCAACACTGAATCACCCAGGCTGTGAGAAATGAAGTGATGTGATACAGTCGAATTTTGATATCATTAGCTTTAGGAGCTAAAGGGTGAAGTTAAGTGGGTTACAGATGATGTTATCTCAGAAAGGTGAAAGTGAGCTTTAGACTACGTGAAAGGGGGAACACCCCCTCCCCCTGTTTTTGATCTTCATGTAAATTTGGATTCTAAGCTATAATGAAGGTGCTTAAATTCAGTTGGAATTAAGTTGGGACCTGATTTGTGGAGCTAGATAAAGGAGTTTTAAGTTCCTTTAAATAGATATTACTCTAACAAGACAATAAAATGTTTTGAATTTGGAATTACGTATTCCAAAGGGGCTCTTCTAATGTTTTTTAGAAATAAAGATGTTCAGCCCTTCTTCCATGTGGGCATTACTTGAATCGCACTTATCAGAAGTAGGGATTAGAATAAATGCTATACTTACGGAACATTAGTGGGCTTTCTTGCAGTTTCATAAAGTTAATGAGTTCATTTTGTAGGTCGTCAAACAATTTAAGTTTTCAAAGCCTTTAAGCTCCTGGGAAATTGTTCAGCTAACTTATTGGTTGTGTAAGGGTGCTTAAGCATTAATCCCTTAAATTGTGTGTGTGTGTTTGTGTGTGTGTGTGTGTGTGTGTAAACAAGAAAATCTTTAGTGACTCACCTGATCCCATTAATTAAGGTATAGTGATAAATGTGAAAAATACACTGAACTATTTACAACAAGACTGGTGGCTAATCTTGAAGAATTATACATATGGTATTCTTACAAAAAAGTAAACAAAATACACAACAAAAGGCAAAAAAACAAAACAAAACAAAAAACAAGCATAAGCAAAGTGTATTGAAAACTGTAGAGCTAGAGACTTATTTGGAAGACAAAGCTTGGAACACATTTTCCTTCTGGGTAACTTGGCATAGAACAGTGTCACTTCCAAGTATTAATTATTGTGTGTTTTCTCGAGATACCACTGAATTAAGCAAGATGAACATATTAAATTTTTCTATCAGCTCCAGCTCCTGTCCTAAAGATATAGTATTTTCTTATTAATATACATGACTGCCACTATAGCACTCCATGTTTGGCAGAGAGATAGAGTGCTTGCCAGTGAATTTGCATAACAAAACGCATTGAATTATGGTTCAGTGAAGGGGAAAATACAAGTGTACTTTGATCTGACATTTCTTTGCTGAAAGTTTCTGAAATATGTCTCTTCTTGTGTTGCCAATTTTTATTTTCACACAGAGGTGGTCTGACTTGTTCTGCAGTACAGAGGTAAACATACTTTTCCTTAAGATTAAAAAAATAATGACAAAACAATGTGTTTTTCACAGGTTTAAACATACTCGAAGGTATATGTTTTAGCTTTTCTGCATCCCTTCTCTTTTGGATTGTGAGAACTACTGACCACTGCTAGAAATTATATGGCTGTCATTGAAAAATGTCTGGCTTTCATCTTTTGTGCATCCATCCACAACAAGGAGTTCTGTTCTGTTCTATTAGGGTGCTCAGGCCTGATTTTGTAGGTGTCCATATACATCATCTGTCTGGAGTGTGCAAGCATCTGTCACTCATGTAAAGGCACATTCTTACTCCTCAGTGTTTGAGTGGACAGGAAACCTGGCAAGAAAAAAAACCCTTAAATAAGCCCCACAAGTATTGGTGTTTTTTTCTCTTGTGTTTGACCATTTTAATACTGTGACAGGGACGATTTCAACATTGCTACATGTTCACTGGGTTTGGTCAGTTTGATTGACTGACCTAGGTAATTATCACCTTTCAACAACTCATTAGCCCTTGTAACTACCTATGAAAATTTAGAACAGGAAGTCCTGATTTTTTCTTCATCTTTGAAATAGTCTAGAATTGTTGGCTATACCTATGGGAGGGGCTGGAAAAAGTTCCTATCAGAACCCTTCTTTAGAACACAGATTCTAAAACAAAATGTCTTTTTTTTCCTGTGACTTTGTTTCCACTTATCAAGCTAATGGTTAGCTAATGGTAGTGTCGTGGGATATTAGAGCTTTAGTAGATGCGTGATATGAAAATCCGCTATCCATTCTCTCAATTTATCATTGAAGAGCATAGCATGAAACAAATGATTAGGCTGACTTCTATTAAATTCCAAGGTCTAGAATCAAACTTGGAGAATGACCATAATTAGAATTGGAAACAGATTTAAGAGGGAAAGTTAAGGCAGTGAGAATGATTAGGCCTATAAAGGGCTAGTAAGGACATATAAATATATACATAGAAAACTATTTCAGCTCTGCAAATGGTTTCTAAAAATCATGGCAATGCCAACATTGTACTTAGCCTATACAATTTGTGTTGTCTCCATACTCATGTATTTGTCTCTCTCACTTTTTGTACTTTGCATCACTCCAGCTCAAACCTCAAATTTTAGTGTAGCCCCTTGACACTTATTAGGGAGGACAACTGGTCCAGGAGACAGTACCAGAACTACTCATGATTGTGGGTATCCAAAACATGACAAAATAGGGTCTGTTAGGAAAAGTAAATCGAGCCTGGGAAGCAGAGTGGGAAGTACGGACTGAGGAGGCTTACGGTAATTGGAAGAGCAGAGGAAGAAAGAAGCTAGATAAAGAAGTAAATCTCTGTCTCTCTCTGTATGTCTCCTCTCCTCTCTTCCATCAACTGGGAGACTTTTGCTTTCACTGTTTTCTTGTAGTTTCTGTTTCCTGAGGACATACCTTCATATGGCATGATATTCCTGTATTCTCTCTGGCTCCTCTCTGCTACATGATGTATGGCTTGATGACCCTTTTAGCTCCTGTCCGTATTATCAGCTGCCTCACTGAGTTTACTAGCGCTGAATTCTGAAGAATGGAATTTTATTGGTTCGGGTCATCGTGCTAAGTGAAAGAGCTAAATCCAGATTCTGAATGGATTATTATATTTTTAAAGGCACGTACTCTGGATCCCATTGGCTGTGAGTCACATGATACAAATGTGGTCATTTATGCCATAGGGGCTGAAGGTGGGCATTTTTCTTCAGGAGGGGTTGTGGGTGGCAGTCCTCATAAATCTAGTAATGGCTCAGAGGGGATGTCTTAAAGGCACATAGTTCGTTGTAAATGTTGGAAGGGCTCTTGTTTCAACCACAAGGTTTTGTTTTTGTTGTTGTTGTTCCTGCCTCAATGCTTCTGCTGGATAGGTTAAAGTTTCTCACTTAGTTTTCCAGGGGATGAAAAAGAACCTTTCCCATATGTATAGATTTTTTTAGATGTTGCTTACTCTACAAAATGAAATGTCAGGGCCAAAACAAAACAAAACAAAAAGGAAAGAAAGAAAGAAAAAACTCACATATATTGTATAGCATGAAAAATGTGCTAGATGAAAGTTTAACTGCTGACTTGGGTCTCCTGTGAAACTTGCTTTCCCCCTCGTATTTGCAATCTGATGGATCAGGATTCACAGAGAGAGACTTCTAAGTAAGGCAGGAGAAGGTGAGATGACAGGTGGCTCTTTGGTATTCGGGGTCTCTATAAGACTTGATAGAAGGTTGGGTGCCCTGGAAAATCAGTCTGAGGAGAGTCATGCTCTAGGAATGGCATAGATGGTAGAGAAAGGTAGCTACCATTTTTCGCAGGTGCACTTTTCTTGCAGTTTAATAATGCTGTGGCTGCTATAAGTTCTGTTGATGGAAAGTTGTGTACCTGGCTCATCATTTGTGTGTGTGTGTGTGTGTGTGTGTTTGTTTTGGAGGCTTGGATATTTTACACATATTCTATCAGAATTCAGACACAGAACATCTGACACATTTCTACTAGCTATATATGAAAAAAGTTTTATTTTGTTATTATGGTACTCCAGATATGCTTCAGTTTTGTGTAAATTAAATATTCTTAGGACATATCATAATATATTGATAATGGTGATTACCTGAATGCTTTTCTAAATAATTAAACATATATGGTGTTCTAGATTATTATTTTTCCCATTTTACAAATTGGGAAATTTAGGCTCAAAATGTTAAATAACTGTCTACATTCCAGATGGCACTCAAGCCTTCCTGTCTGAAACTAAAATTTGTCTCTGAGCCATGCCATGCATGCTGAATATGTTAAGATGTTAAACACAAACACAGAGGACTTTGAAAGATTTTGGAAGGCTCCTCCTCCTCAACACACGCACATTGAAAGCTACCTCCCTATCACCTGCAATATTAAATAAAGGTCACTGTTAGAGACTTCAGTCCATTGGGGTTAGAAGTTCTGCTTTGACTTCTATAATAGGATATCTCACAAAATCTCTCACATACAGCTTCTCTTCTTCCTTTGCTTCCATAGCCTTTGCATAGTTTTCTCTTATCATTCTTATTTCACAACCAGTAAAATTATTTATTCACATATCTTTTCTCCTTTGTGGGGTGTAAGTTTTTTATGGCCTGGAACAGTTGTTTTAATACTTTCAGGTCTATGTTTGTTCTACAGTTAAAAAGAAGTATTGAAATGTGTTACTCAACAGCTGTGTTTAGAAAATATTTGGCCCACACAGGTGAAAATCCATTTCTGCATGCATCCTGAGTGGAAAGGAAAACTGAGTGAGTTATAGAGAGAAGACGAGGTGTAATAGGGTCATTGTTGCCTAAAGAAGTGCCCCTCCCCCATTACGTTTCTATAAAATTGTATTTATTTTCCCATTCTGAACCTGAACATTTTGGTGCTCAAGTTATCATTCTCTGTTAATTCTGTTGTTTGTTGAAGGGAACAATTGTAAAATTGCCCATCTATACTTATAGACTGAGCTTCTTATAATTCATAGGGGATAGAAATAAAAAGAAAAAGAGAAGAGAGAAAAGATGGGTGGGAGGAGGAATTAGGGGAAGAAAGGAGAGAGAGCAGGAGAAAAAGGAGAAAAAAATGGACTTTACAACTTAAAGTTTAACTAGTTCAGCCTCCTTTTTTGTAAAAGGAACTTGGCGAAATGTGATCTCTCTCCAGCTCACATGAGGCCAGAGACTCAAAGATTCTATTTGATCTAATTGCAGGCTGTCATATATGAAGAGAAATGGCACAAGTCACGTTTCTATCACCAGCTAAGCTATTGTATAATGTGAGAAATAAGGAGACTAGGTTCTTATAGGATGATCCTGAGAACTTGGTGTAAAGGACAAGTAGGAGGACACTTTGGTTCTTTTCAAAGGAGCAGCTGAAGAGGATTTTTCCCAACAGGCTTAAGGGGAGCAAATTTCTGTATCCTGGGGTATGGGCAGGGGAGGCAGAAGACAGGGCAGACACATGCTGCTTTTAATTTGATTATATTTTAAGAGGAATGCATTGGGGAGATTCTGTCTAATCAGGCACATGGAATACTTGAGATATTCTCTTTGCCTTTGTCCAGGTGCTAAATGTCCACAATTTCTTTAAGATATTTGTGAAGATATCATCTCATGTTATTTGTGTAGGGTTATACTTGACCTCAAGCTGCTTCAGGACTCTTGGCAATTTCTCAGTAATTATTTTCACACTCTTCCATCCAAAGAGGAGATGCTTGATGTATTTGGGACTTCCTAGATGTGTGTGTGTGTGTGTGTGTGTGTGTGTGTGTGTGTGTGTGTGTGTGTGTGTGGTGTTTTACCCAACATGAATGAATAGCCTTGGAAATGTTTTTGTCTTAGGGGTGTCAGTTTTTCAGGAATATGATAGAGAGAAACTTTAGAATAAACCTCACATCACTGGAACCTGTCCCAGACCATCCAAGGCTATTTGTAACAATTTGAGGTCAGAGTTCTTGAAAACGAAATTTATGAGCAAGGATATTTGCTATAGAAACTATAGATAAGTAGGAAGTGGTTTGTATAAGACAAAATGTATGTGTGGAGGAAAAGGTGTGTGGTACAGAGAAAGAGAAAAGAAAGCACTAGTTTATGTGGATTATTTAAAAGAAGAGCATTAGCTGAAAAAATTGCTAAGCAGAAGATGGGAGTTTAGATGATACCTGCTGAAAAGTTATCTGTACCATAAATTAAGGCCATCTGTCAAGATGGGGACAGAGAGAATAGAGCAGATGGATGGAAATGAATGTTTAGGAAGATATATTCTCACCCTAGGTGAAGGTTCTAAAGGTGAGATGGATATCACAGGATTGTAGTAATCACTTTATTAATAAATGAATGATATCATACTCAAACTTTGAGCAAGACACTCAGTCTAGATCAACCTCAGAGATTAGTCCAATCTCACTTACTTATCCCTCTCGTCTGCTGATGAGTCCAACTATTTTTCAGGCCTATTATTTTTTTAAGATTTATTTTATTGTTTTTGACACAGACAGAGAGAGACAGAGACAGAGAGAAGGGGGAAGGCCCAGAGTAGTCTCCATAGTTGTACATCATCAGCTTTCCATGTGGTTTCATTCCACACAGGTGGGCAGGGTCTGCACAAGGCAGGAAATGGGCTGGGGGTCTCCCGCATGGGAAGCACACCTCAGTTCAGCATATGGGTCCACATGGGCCGGGGCCGGGATTCGATCCCTGGTCCCTGGTGCTGCAAAGTGATTGCTTAATCCACTGAGCCATTCTGGCTTCCCCTTCAAGGCCTATTTAGTTATGCCTGGGAAGATATGGTTTCTTTGTCAACATCAAGGTAATATAGAGCCAACAGAAAGTTTGTTCACTTTTCTCCAGGAAAATAGAGCTTGAAAGAGAGAAAAACGTGTTTTTGTGTGTGTGTGTTTTTTTTTTAAAGAAGACAAAGGCCTCTGAATGCATTTCTCAATTTTTCCCCAAATAACCCTATCTACTATGGAATCAAGTTAAGAAAACTTAATTTGATTTTTGAAATTCATAGAGAAGATAAGGAATGAGAATTAAGTATATCAGAAATCATTAGACCTTGGGCAAACAATTGTACTCACAGGGAAGGAGTGATGATCTTTCATTTAAATGAAAAGTCAAATTATGAATGTCATTCTTTATGGGAAGACAGTTGCATTAAACATTTATGATTCAACTGTAGAGATACAGAGCAGGTAGAAATCTTAAGAGCATCTGTCTTTAGGTCTCCCTCGTTTTCCCTATAGTCTTTAGCAATAAGTACAATTGGACATATTTTTATAATTTTGTATATCCTGTGTCATAGATCTGTAACATAAATCAACCATTTAGCTGTCTTATTAATAGAAATGTTTTAACAAATTTATAAAAAGACATAAATTTGTGTAAAATGTAAAAATAAAACTTAAATATTTAATCTTAAAAATATAAAATAGCCATAGAAAACTCAAGTATCACTTGAGCATTCTACATTAACTTAGAAAGGAAAAACAAGAACTGTTAAGATAAAGAGAAAATCAGGTACTTCAACTATTTAATTTGGAGGTGACCTTTATGACATTCCAGGTTGGACAATAAAGTTGTCATTGTAACATCAGGGAATTCGAAGTTATGATAATAAAGAGCTAAATCTTGAGACTAGGCACTGTGCCAAGTATGCTACAGACATAATATCATTTAGAAGAAGGAAGATCTACAATGTGAAGTGGGATTGGTAGGAGAAGGCTACTTAAGACAGAGAAGTTTTGCTTTAAGCCTTGAAGAAACTTGGGTAGAGCTCAATAGAGATTTGTGGAGTGTACTATTGGTCAGGGTATAGGATAAGCCAAGACCTATAGTCAAGAAAGAAAAAGATACAGTGTTAAGTTTGGGACTAAGGGCCCCTGGCTGGGACGGGCTGGAGGGGGAGTGGTGAGGTGCGTAATTAAGGTGGGCACAATTTGTTCCTCAGTGGATCACCAATTATATCTAATTCAGAGTAATTTTGCAGTAAGAAGTACCATCTTATTAATGACAGACCTCTCTCTTGCTTCCTTTTTTTTTTGCTACGTAACTATTCATCATGAGAAATATATAAGGGAGAACACAGAATAATAAACTAACAGATTTGTTTCTGGAAATGTCAGTCAAAGGTGAAAGAACAGGCGACAACACTAAAAACTCTACTAAGAAATCGATAGTTATAATTTTGAGGGTGCTTACCTTAATGATTTCAGGCTGCTATTTTCATACTTACTTTCAGTACTCTACCATTTCCTGGTCAGGTTGTGACACTTTTCAGTCACATATTCTGTTTTGTTCTATCTTATTCCTACCAGTCATTAAATACTTCATTCAAAATGTTTATTCTATTTTTCTGGTTGTATATCTCTTTTCTAGAGCAAAGAGAAAGAAGAAGGGGAGTGACTTAAAGGGAGTGAAGAAAGAGGGAAAGAAGTTGCTGAGATGGAAAAATAAATGTCATATCATTGCTTATTGTGCTATGAAATAAAAACATCATCTATAGCAATAGTTGCCTTAGTATTAGGTAGAGGACCTGCTTGAGAGACAGAAAGAATGTGATTTCAGAGAAAACAAAGCTCAGTGTAGGGTTGGAACTTTTGTTTTTTCTACATTGTTTTGTGAAGAACATGCTGCCCCAATCCATTTTTTTCCCTTTAACTTCTTATTTCGAAATTTCATTCTGTTTTTATTTGAAGAATGCTTATTATCAATTTGTTCTCTTGTTTGTTATTTGAGTTATGAACCCCAACATCTAGATGACTGGGATCATTAGGTTTCATATTTTCCAGATATGATTAGCTTTATAGCCCATTTTACAGGTTTATTCAGAGCATTCCAGTGGAATTTAATTTTCATTTTACCCTTGTTTGGTTCTAGGAAGTTGAAGGTGTTTCTTGTTTGTTTACCTATCTCATCTTCCTTCAAGATGGTTGTTTTAGCCTATTTTGTTCATATGTAGTTGCTCATTAGTAATCAAGCTGATTATCTATTAGACATAGTGCATTTTCTGTATTTTAAAAAGGCAAAGAAACAACATACTATTATGAATAATTACGATATAATAAAATAGTGGCTAGAAGGCGAAGATTTTTATTCTGGCACTCTCTGTATTATTTAAATAATTTTCCACTCCCTTTAAGTCATGTGTTGATTTAAACCCTGGAGGTGTGGTCCCTGAATTTGAATTGTCTGCAATACAATGTATTCTGACTCATAGATCTGCAGTAAAACAATTTTTAAAAACCTAAAAAGTATTGTGGTATCAGCTGTGAATGTAATATTCCAATGATCTACAACATATACTTTTTTTTTTTTTTTGAACTGAACTGGGGCCTCACCGCATCCGGGAAGCACACCCCAGTTCAGCATGTGGGTCCGCGTGGGCTGGAGCCAGGATTCGATCCTCAGTCTTCAGGGCTTCAAAGTGAGTGCTTAACCTGCTGAGCCATCCCGGCTTTCCCAACAACATACACTTTTAAATAGAAGAACCATTTCAAATGTATGGGAGCATCATGTAACATAAAAATGTTAATATTTTAGCTTCGTGCTCATTTCAACATAGAGACAACACCCCATTTTCCAAAAATTATTACTTGGTTCTAAAGCTAGGCATATAAATTTTTAGGCTGGAACCAGATAGTTTGGGCAAATTCTGCCTCCTTGAAAATATGTGGACAGTACAAATAATGCAAATTCTCAGCATTATAAGCTATAACTACTTAGTAATGACCTGGACTGAACATTCAAATAGCAGCATAGATCATAAAAATAGAGGTGATGTAGAGTTTTCTTGCCAATCACTGAATAATACACAGATTCAGTGTCCATATCAGATATCACCAACAAAACAGTAAAACAACCAGGCTTTAGGGCACAATGAGATTCAATTTCAAGTTGGGAAGTTCAGTGAAAGCACCATGAAAACTCCTAGCCAGGGCTATGCTTGTTGCAATGAAAATTTAACTGTACCATTTAGGTAAAATAAATAAATAAATAATAATAATAATAAAATAACAAGAAATGTGTGGCTGTATATAGAATTGAGAGACCTTGGACGATGAATGCAACATACAGATCTGAATTTTTTATAATATTATAGGTGATATGATTTATGGCTCATCATTCCTAACTATTTCTACACAACTGTAATTCATAGTTGAAATGCACTATATGAATTAAGGTAGTTTTGAATGTAGGTAATAGAAAGCCATACTCAAGTTGGTTTAAATGTATTATTCCACATAGAAAGTCTAGTAGTAGGACAGGCTTCAGTGTTGGTCGATTTGCAGATTACCTGTGTGATCAAGACTAAATTATCACCATCATTCTGTTATGCTTTTCTCAAGTTCACTTGGTTTTGGGCCCATTTGCTATCACTGAGGTAAGATGGCTATATTTTGAGATACTTGTGAAACCTAGCCACTATGTGAGGGGAAACCAAGTTGGCATGGAGAACCCACATGTAGGTGTTTTAACCAATAGCCCCAGTTAAGGTCTAGCTGACAGCCAGCATCCACCACTGGAATAACTGAGCCTTCAGTTGAGTCCAACTCCTAGTCTTCCAGTTGAGGCCCCATATATTGTAGAGATGAGACACATCATTCCCACCATGCTCTGCTGAATTCCTGACCCCAGATATCCTGAGAGATGATTAATGACTCTTGTTTTATCACTGAATTTTGTGCAATTTTTTTATGCTTCATTGTTCATATGCAATAGATAGGGAAAGATATAAAGGAGGAGAGATGATTATTTACTATGGAATAATCTTTTTCTTCTGTCTGAACTAACTTAGTTTTATATCCACTCCTAGAACAATAGCAGTTATCAGAGAAAGTCATGCTATGGTTGGCTTGGAATGCTTGGCAACTCCCTTCGGGAGCTAGGAATAGAGCCCATTTTTCCTGGCATCACATGAGCTGACTAGGTGTTAGTTACATACCTGAACCAAATACACATGTAGTGAAAAAGGAGAAAGGGGCAATGAAAAATGAGTTAGAGGAGAAGTGTTCACTATATATAGATGAAAAATGATTCACAGATTTTAAAGTAACCCTGATGAAATCACTGTATTTATTATATATAAGAAAAATGAAATGACAGAGACCTTTAATATTTAAGCATGAATCAGTATTAATAGAATAACTTTTGTATGAGTCCCTATACTAGGAATTCTAAGGAGTCAGTGATTATTCAGATGTTGATCTTGCCTTCAAAGAGCTTGTGCTATAGTTGTTTGGTGAAAGGTGAATGCAAAATACAAATTAAGTGACTTGTGTTCAAAGAGAAGACAGATCACCTCAAGTTAGGAAAATCAGGGGAGGCTTTTTGGAGAAGCTGGCATTTGACCTGAGAGAATGAGTCAGGTTTTTATCTTTGGAGAACAACAGAAAAGGGATTCCAGTAGAAGGAACAATGCAGCAAAAACAGAGATGGGAATTATACACAGAAAATCCAAGAAAAGCAGAAGCAAATTAGAAAATAATAAGTGGGGTCTCATACTATAAGATATACAAACTTACAGAGCTTTAATAACTAGAGGAATGTGTTTGGTATTGGCACAGAAGGAGATAGAAAGAGCAAATGAACAAATAAGCAAACAAGCTAACAATTCCAAAAACAGAAGAGACTGCATGGAAACATTCCTACATGTATATGAGAACATGATATATAATAGAGGGTATTAACATTTCAGAAGGAAAAAGAAAGACTAGTCAGTCAATAGTGTTGGGACAATTAACCAAAGACATGGGAAAAGATATATTAGGTCTCTGTCTTATACCACATACAATATAATTCCAGGTGGTTTAAAGACCTAAGTACCTAGATCTCTGTTATATTTTCTGTATATGTTTCTCTATCTTTTAAATATCTTACTTTAAAGCAAAAACTCATTTAGAAAAAGGACATTTTTATCTATGCTTTTCTTTTTGCCAAAAAACTAGTAGATATATAGAGGAATTTTTCTAGTATATAGCATTTGAATCTATAAGTTAAAAAAGTTGGTAATTCAAATTATATAGCTGAGTTGGATGAGATGTAGGTGTGATCCTTGGTGACTATAAAAATAAATATGCTTGAATAGAGAAAGTTGACAAGTCCTAAAACTGGTCTTTGCTTAGGGAATCAGCCAGGCTTTTGTAGTCTAAAGTTGGGTTTATAAACAGGCTACATGGGGCATAGAAAATCCAGAGCCATAAACGGTGGAGTTATAAAAGAAACCCTAACAGAAAGAGAGAGCTCCCTAGAAGGTCTCACCATAGATGGATGGGCTAAGTATAAATTTGCAGTATACATGAAATTAGGGAGTGTTCTTGGCTTTCCCAAACCTCACTCAAGTTTGGAGAGAAAGGCAGGGACCAGATCTTTGAAGTCCAACGTGTCAGCTGACTAAGAATGTATTTGTAAAGATTATGTGGACAATAGGCAAAGAGAAAAAGAACAACTGATGTGTAGATACTACTTTCCTAGAGTTGTGGGTAGAAGATAGCATGAAGATATGGGAATGGAGCTAGGCATGGAATTGAAAGGGGAAACAAGAGACTATAGGAAGCATGCCACCTACTTCCTAATGTTTCATATGGCTACCTCTTATTTGTACGGGCCAGGAAAAGAAGAAAGTGGTATCCTACCTAAGAAGAATTGAAATAATGTCATTGTTAATGATGGCTCTCCCTCTAATCTCACCATAGTTCACTGACTTAATCTCTGCTGTTTTCCCTTCAGTGTCTTGAAGCCTACACATAGTATAGCCTAAGGCAGGGATTCCCAACCCCGTGCCCCCATGGCCCGATTTGTGTGCACCCGCCATTATTTGACTGCATCAGAAGTTTTTCATAAACACTAAGTAAAACTATAATTTATTTTTATACATTTGTTAGAGTTAAAAAATATTGTTTGAGTACCTACACAGGTTTATTATATTCGTTGGTATGTTTGCGATATCGTATGTATAAGTTTTCCCCTAGCTTTCTCCTTTGTACATGCCGCGTCTTGTGTAGCCGCTGCGCTCTTTACACTCTCCTCCACCCAACCGGGAGACGCCAAGTTGCCATTTGGATTGTGGTTGCTGGACTGATCGGGTCGTGACGGTTAGCTAGGATCACAGTGTTTTGATCTATTCGATTTTAAATGAACTAAAAGCGAGGTAGGTAATCTATTATTATGGTGGCAATTTGATATGATA
>PVKE010034298.1:0-17466 GCA_004027555.1 Craseonycteris thonglongyai | reverse complement strand
AAAATTTCTCACATGCTCGCAAAGAAGAAAAAACCTTTCCAGGATGGTGAATTGTTAAAAGAAGCATTTCTGACTGTTGCTGATTGTTTGTTTGAGGAATATTCTAACAAGCGTGAGATTATGTCGGCGATACAAGACCTACAGTTGTCAAATAACACAGTCACAAGAAGAATACACGCAATTTCAAAAGACTTGCAAACTCAGTTAAAGACTGACTTGGAAATATGTGACTGTTTCTCTCTGCAATTTGATGAGTCAACAGATATATTAGACACCGCATAGTTGGCAGTTATGGTGAGAATGGTATTTAGTAACTTCACAGTAAAAGCGGAGCTGTTGCAAATATTACCAATGAAAGGACAGACGAGAGGTGAGAATATTTATAAAACTTTCAGAACATACGCCAGGTCAATAAACATGCCTTTGCATAAGTTGTCTGTGATAACTACCGATGGGGCACCAGCAACGGTTGGTCAAAACAAAGGATTTATTGCCCTTTGCAAGAAAGATGAATCATTTTCAAACTTTATGCCCTACTGCCCTTTGAACATGTTATGAAAATAGTCACAAAGATAATCAACTCTGTTCGAGCAGCTCCATTGCAACACTGACTTTTCAAGGCCCTGTTAGAAGATACTGAAGATAAAGAACACGATCTCATCCTGCATACTGAAGTACATTGTCTCAGTAAAGGTGAAGTTCTTACAAGATTTGTGAACTTAATTGAAGAAATAAAAACATTTATACATGATAAAAATGAAAATTATGATGAACTAACAGACTCTTGCTGGCTGGTGGATTTGGGTTTTCTTGCTGAAAAATTAGATTCTTTCAATTTGGAGTTGCAGGGAAAAGACAAAAATAGAGCTGAAATGATAAGCTCTGTAAACACATTGAAAGCAAAATTGACTTTGTTGATATCACATCTGCATATCAAGTCTCTCGTGCACTTCCCATATATGAGGAAAATGCTAGGTAACAATGAGTTAAATGTGTCATTATTTATTGAGACCCTGCAAGTGCTTCAAAAACAGTTTGAAGAGAGATTTCTGCAGTTTACAAATAACGAGCCAATTGTCTCCTTCTGTATCAATCCTTTTACTTGCCAAATAAATGTAATAGAACTAGCCACATGTATTGCAGACCTTGTTCAGGGGAAAGCAGAAGAACTAGAGTTAGAAATTTTGAACCTTAAGAACAATATTTTGCTAAAATCCTTAATATCAGAGGACTTATGGAACATAGTCGACAAAGAAAGGTTCTCATTTTTAAAAAAAGCAGTATATAAAATCAAATTGTTTTTCGGGTCAAGGAATTATGCGAATCTTTGTTTTCAAACATGAATTTAATAAAATCACGATATATATCTCGACTTACCGATGAGCATCTTAATAATTGTTTGCTAACAGGGTTGTCGTCATACTCTCCTAATTACGAGGCACTGGTCAATGAAATGCAATGCCCAAGATCACACTGACAGGTTGTTTTTTTTAATGTTTTCTTTTATGTTTTTTTAAATGATTTTATTATACGTGTGTTTTTTATTTACTTTGTATTACATTTTGTATATATGTTTCTTTGTGTGTATATAATTTGTACAATAAATTTATTATTTAAAAATTATTTTTGTTTATTATTTTTTATTCTTGTTCAATAATAAATATCCTTAGAAATAGCTGGTGCCCGCCACCCTACCGATATTTTAGAATGCGCCCTAGGGTATAAAAAGTTTGGGAACCCCTGATTTAGAGGATAGAACTAAAAATTAGAAATTCTTTTATCTCTCAGAATCCCTGTCCTATTAATTGCCACATGGCTGACATAGTCACTGTTAACACTTTCTTGTACACTTTCCTAGAAAATGTCCATGCATATAAAAGATCACAGACATATAGACAAAGAGAATATTTATTACATATACAAGTCCTTTTTAACACTAAAGGGATCATACTGGAGCTTATATTTTGAATCTATCTTACTATTTTAAATTGTTTAGGATTTCTTAATTACCTAGAATCATGCTGATAAATATTTGGTATTTTTATTTTACATTATAGTGTTTATAAGCTTGGCTATAATAACAACTCTTGTATAAATATTATTAATTTTTTTAGTCCTAATTGTTAGAAGTAGAACTGCTAGGTATGAGTGGGTTAAGATTTTTGAAATATTTTATAAAATTAACTTCAACAAAGATTGAAAAATTAGATTTCTACCAACAGTGAATAAATAATTTCATCTATCCCTACCTGACCAACAGAGTTTATTATTATTTTTATGATTTCTGATCTGGTAAATAGAATAGGACATTTTAATTTCTGTTAGTTATGAAGTTAAACATCATTTAGTATGTTCATTATTCCTTCTTGTTTATTCTTTTGTGAATTCCTGTTCATGTCTTTTGTCTCTTTTTCTAATAAATTTTTCTATTAAAAAATAGAATACATTTTTTTAATATTAAGAATTCTAATAGTTTGTAATAAATGATATGAATGATATTTCTCTTCTAATTTATGATTTTTAATTTATATATAGTTATCATATTAGTGCCTTCTATTATCTATTATTATTGGTGTTTATCCCCAGCAAAATGGAAGAAAAATAAAAATTATTCCATTAAGGAAGCCAACTAATTAAGAAATCATAGCTCACCTTGATTTCTCAATAATACTCTTTCCTGGGTATCAAAATATGTGAAAAAAAGTGACATGTAGCTTCTCATAAAAAAATAATGATTCCAATATTTACATATATTAAACAAAAGGAAATTTAAGAAAATTCTTAAAAATTGTTCTAGATTTTAAGAAGAGCTTTACAAAAAGACATTATGTAAGTTTCTTTCTTACATTAAAATAATTATTTGTTTTTCATTTACTGAAAGTGAACTTGACATTTATTTTTAAATTATACCTTTAACCATATAGACAAAAAGTTCTTGAATTGATTTTTTTAATTTAAAATTTTGCCAATAATATTTTAATAATGATATGTGTGCATGAGTGTATGTGCATATGTATGTGTGTATTTTGGCTTAGGTGTATGAATTTTAATTTATTTTGTCTTATCATGTACCAGTGGGTGATACCTATTGGGTATTAGAACATCAAGATACAACCATAAATATCCGTCTTTGTATGCTGCCTAATTTATGGATGAAGACTAATTTACGTACCTTAAATTTCTGGTGGATTGTGTTCCAAAATGATGTGTGTACTAAATAATTTTATTAAATTGCTAAGGAATAGGACACTGACAATGGGAGCACTCTGTTCTCTGTTTTTCATACTAATGCTGTGATAAAGAAAGAAACCCAGCATCTCACTGAATAACGTTTCTTTGTGACTTCATTTTATAAGCAATATTTCATGGAAGCTGCATTTTGGCTATTTGGCTGTCTCATGGCCAGCTTGTATTTTAATAATTTAATTATCAGTATTTAAATAATGTAACTATCATTAAAAAGTACATAAAATGAAAAAAATTGAAAATCAGTAACAATTTATCTTTTCATATGAGTTTAGAACAAAAGAAAATGGCTGTAAATTATACAGCTATATACACTACATTGACAAGGTTGACAAACACTGACCCTGGATCCTGGATTTGAGATTGGAAGTTGGGATAGAGGATGTTAACTCTCTCTGCTTGGAGATGTATAAAGAATAAAACCGAACATTCCTTTTGCTACAAGTTTTTATACAGAAGCTAAAATTTGGACATGACCAAACACTCATTTTCTCAAAAAACTTTTAAGGAGATTCTATTATGAGTTCATTACCAAAGCCTTCTTGCTCAACTTTTTAGACAATGAGAAATTATTTTCTACCTTCACTTACAATAATTAAATGAACATTTAAAGAGAGAGAAGCAACATTCTGTCGTTATCAGTTCAGGGAAAATTAAAATATCTGATAACATACACTGCTGATAAAAATATAAGGAAGCTACACTTGTACAATTTTAGTAGAACTGTAATTTGATACAAGCACTTTGGAAGGGCATCTGACAAAATTATCAAAATTTAAAATATGCTTATTCTTGGACCAGCAATAATAATAATATTTCAGAGAAACATTATATAACTGTGTAAAGACAGATGTTTGAGAATATTGATTGCAGTATTGCTAGTAATACTGATTAATTCTCTGAAATAATGGCTACTAGAGTATTAATAATAGTGACTATTATAAGCATGGCTTTCAGTCTCTGCATTATAGTTTCTGTATTGTCTGAAAGTTTTATTATAGAAGTATATGTAACTTTAACCTGGAAGCATTATTATATTTCAATTAAAAATTAAACAATAAACACTGATATAGAAATTATTTAGTTAAAAAATCAAAATCAAAACAATAATACAGAAAACCATAAATTAGAAATTTAAGTGATTTTCTGTATAGTAATTGAGTCTCTTCAAGCTAAAGATCTGGAACGTTGGTACCTGATTGGCTCACATTATTTTGTAAAATTGACTTATGATTACTGACTATGTGAGATTCTCAGACTGCTACCACTTTAAATGAACAGTATGCCACTTAGTAGGGAATGTGAAATAGGTAATATATTTATATATTGTCCCATATTTTATACAACCAAGTAATCCCCCAGATAAATTTAGACTGATAACTCAAGCAAACTCATACACATAATGAAATAAACAGAAGAAACTTTTGTGACGCCACTGTGATTATTACAAATGGTGTAAAATACAGACCTGAAATATAAATGAATGTTGGTAAATAAAAACTGCATTTTAAAGTTATCTAAATATAAAAATATCTTAATACAACAACTATTTACATAGTCTTAGAAAGGTTTCCATTGAAGTAAATTTTTCCAAAGTATATAATTTTTCCTACATTCTGACTTTATATTATAAAGTTTAAAGTGCTCATACAATTCAATTTAGTATAACAATTTAAATATCTTCTTATAACACCTGAGGCTTTCATCATATAGCAGGCATGGCATATTTATTGATAGGAGGATTAGTAATGTATCAATTATTTAAGTAAATTCCCCTTTTAACAATCATTATACTAACAACAAAAGGACTTTTTTTTTTTTTACAAATGAGAAAAAAATATTTTAAATGTCTAGGGTAAGAACAAATTCTTTCTGTTAAATTTTCACGAAATACTGGAACAATCACCATTTATTCCAAAAGAAGTAGTGCAGCTGACAATCTTCAAATCACAATTTTCTCAGGGCCTTGCGGATCACACAGAGCACAAAGTAGAATGTGTGCCTAACCTCACTGTGCCCCTCTTGCTCCAAATGCACAGTTGCTTTTTCTTGCCCTGTCTGAGTTAAGGAACACAGATCTAGACACACAACTCATTCCCAGCTGAGGTAGAACAGGGCCATGTTCAGCTTTCTTATTCCAGCTTTCACCTTGTAAACAGGGGTTCTTTTACAGGTCTATTAGTGCCACACTGTTAATATTTTTGTGCTTTTTTATTAGTGATTTTGCTGTTGAAATGGCACCCAAATGTAGTGCTGAAGTCCTCTCGAATGTTCCTAAGTGTAAGAAGATTGTTGTGTGTCTTCCTGAGAAAATACTTAGTGTTAGTTGAACTTTATTTGGGCACAGGTTGCAGTGCTGTAGGCTAATGAAGATTCTCTCTTTGACAAACGTTGTCAGGGACCTTAAACGTGTCTCTCGCCCTGTGTTTGGTTTGCTCAGTTCTATCTTAGCAAAGAATCCTGTTCAGTTTTGATATCTGGTTAAGTTCCTCCTCCCCCACCTCTGATGTGTAAGTCCTTGGCCAGTGCCTATGACACACACCATCTCAGTGGTTTGCTTCACAGATAATGTTCCTAAGTGTAAGAAGATTGTTGTGTGCCATCCTGAGAAAATACTTAGTGTTAGTTGAGCTTTATTTGGGCACAGGTTGCAGTGCTGTAGGACCAAAGAACACAGGAAGAAAATATGACAAGTAGAAAGTAGAACTCCTTAACAGAAAATGAAAGCTTTGTGGGAAAGAGGAGACAAGGAATTGGCCTCTGAAACAATTAAGATCTGTCTTCCTGTGATACTGAAAACGACTGAACTATTCTGTTTTATAGTCTTTGACATTTTGCTGTCGAAAGTCTGAGAGAGAGAGAGAGAGAGAGAGAGAGAGAGAGAGAGAGAGAGAGAGAGAGAGAGAGAGAGAGAGAGAGTTCTTAATGCTTAATAAAGCAGAGCAATAGTTAAAATGATGATTAATTAATTATAATGGGGGTGGGGGAGGGTTGATTAGTAGTAAAAGTAAACCATATTTCTGTATTCAGTTTTTATTTCAGCTTATTTGCTGCTTTTGGTAAACTGAATGATCTGTCTTGATGGAGAAAGAAAGTTCAGAAGACATTTTTCAGATACAGAGTAAATAATAGTGACTTCTCATTTTCAATCCTACATCTTATAAAATGTAGCTCCATAAAGTTCATTTAACATCATACCAACTTGTAAAAACATGGCCTATAAAAATGGACTATAAGGACTGGTCCCAAGTTAGCAGTCACTAATTAAACCTATTTTCCCATCCTGGTTCAGGGGATACAACAGACCAAATGTGATAAACAAACTTTGTTCCACAGCTTTGAAGTCTTCTTGCTAGTTTCCCCCAACTTAGAAAAATTATACTATTTATAAAAGTGCATAAATTGTAATTTAAGTTAAAAAAAAAGCCTTGAAATTTTTATCAAAAGCATTCAAATTACTCTCTCCCCAGGTCAGCTAACGAGTTGTCAGGAGTTGGCCCCTTACTGTAGTGCACCTCCTGCAGACTAAGACAGTTAACCATGTTTTCATCAAAGGAAATGCTCATTAGTAGAGCTTTCAGAAACTGATTTGATTATAGTTTCACTTGTTAAAGTGAAATATTTTGAGCTCATTAGGATGATTATGATTCAAGGTCATCGTTTGAAGCTAGTCCTGTCAATATAAGATAAATGGGCCCTCATCTTTTTCCCTTCTTTACGTCTGTGCTTTTTAAACTCTTCTGTGTAAAAGTTCCATAGCCATAATTAATTTTCAGTTCTTCTGTTACAAAGCTGCTTAAAAAAAAAAAAGAACAAAGATTTTGGCTACCAAAAGGGCCTTGAAGAACTATTAAGAGGAGGAGGAGGCTATCTTGTTTTAGAAAAATCAGAGAAAAACCTTGAAAAGTTCAGCTTTTGAAATCCAGCTGTTTTCTCCTTGACCTTTCCAAAGTTTATAAAAGGTACTTTGTACATAATTTTGAATGTAACTTTTCATCTCAAAAGTATAAAACTAAGCTGAAAACCACCCAAGAACTACCAGTGACTTAATTAAACATTTCCTCTTTTATGGTGCAAGACGAAGTTAACACCTTTTAAAGTGATTTTCTTTTTTCACCCCTAAATCCAACATTTAAATCTCTGAGTGTTAAAGAGCCACTTAGACATTAAAGGGAGTGATGTTAACTTCTATCAGCCAGTCATTCTAACATGAATTTGCCCCTTGAACTTCGTTGGTCAAATATTACCTTTTCTTTAAGATTAAGGAGAGGTTACAATGAAAGTGCTCATATTTTTTAACCTTCTGTATGTTATATTTGGAAAAATGTTTTGATCTTTAAGATGATTGAATCTCCAAACCCTTCACTTTAAATCTATATGGAACTTGAGCAATAGATGATAGTTTAAAAGTTGCAATAGATCTACTGAAATTTTCAGCTGACAACTTACTACATTTTATGCTTTTCCTATCTCTGTAGACAATGGATACTTAAAATATAGCTTTTTAAAAAAATAACACATATTTAAGTGTATTCTTCTAAACCCATGATTTTAGCTTTTAAGATACTATTTATTATTCAGAAAAGCTAGTACCAAAAAAATGCAATTCTGTAAAATTGAATCAAAGGTTCGTCAATAGATAATTACAGTAGACTCTCAGTTAACCAGCATCCATACCAGATAAATACAGTATTATTTCTTCCATTTGTTTGCCGGTTACTTGAGGGTGCTGGTTGCTTGAGTTCTGATTAATGGAAAGTCTACTTTATTTGAGAACAGATATGAACACTGTACCTTGAAGCAATTAATTTTTTATTCTCACATATAACTATAGGCTTTTATGACCATAAAATTTAGAATTATGAAATTAAGTGTGAGTCCTTGAGTGTTTGTTTGAAAGTTACAAAAATGCAAATAATTTTAGGTTTGATTTTAAACAACAAAAGCTAAAACTAGGAGATGGCGGGATGGCTCAGCAGGTTGACCCCAAGATCCGAGGAATTGTTCCTGGTCCTGGCTCCAGCGGGTGTGAGCTCATATGCTAAACTGTAATGTGCTTCCCACTTGTGTGTGTGGGGGTAGCGGGTGGGGGTGGTCAGGTGGTCATCCTACTGGATGAGTTTCCATGTGGAAGGCCTTCAATTTGGCCCCATTTTTTTTTTTTTAAGATTTATTTTTATTGTTTTTTGACACAGAGAGAGAGAGAGACAGACAGACAGAGAGGGACAGAGAGAAGGGGGAGGGTGGCCCCCGGCTTTTGGGGGCATGTCTCCCATGTGGGAGGCCCTCGGCCATTTCCTGCCCTGTGTGGCCCCTTCCCACTTATGTGGAATGAAACTATGATGAAAAACTGATGACTTACCAACTATGGAGACTGCTCTGGGTCCTCCCCCTTTTCTTTCTGTCTTCCTGTGTCTCTCTCTTTCTCTGTCAAAAACAATAAAATACATCTTAAAAATACCCAAAAAACAAAGTAAAACTGAAGCACACCATATGGATGCAGTGCTGAAAGAGGAGTACTTACTGCAGAAGAGAACATGAGTGAACAGAAGGGTCAAGAGGCACCGATGGTAAAGTAGGGAAGTGTTTAACTCAGATTACTTCCTAAAATTACTTGTGAAGACTACTGTTACATCTTTTCTCCTTATCTTCACTTTTGATTGTCATATCAGGTTATTGCCTAATAGGACCTCTCAAAATCCGTAATGATTTTTTTCTTGTGAAAATTATTGGGGTGACATTGATTAGTAAAAATTACATAGATTCCTGGTATACAATGCTATTGCATCATGTGTTCACCACCCAGAGTCAGTTCTCCTTCTATTTTGTTTATTTGTCCATTTCTCTAGAGTGGGATTTTGACTTCCTGTGAGCAGAAAATTATCTCTTAGTCACCAATAAATCCTTATTGCCCACCACTACATCTATTTAAAGTGGGCACTCAGATGCACTTGTCAAATTAATGCATAAATAAAGGCATAGATGAATTATATATCATTTATCCTTTGCATGTTGGCTATTCTTTGCATCTTGCATAAGATGGATGTCTTTGAGCTGATGGACTCAATTACTATCTGATTTAAGTACTCACAGCAAGGCACGATGAAAGCTTGTCCCAGGGTAGGAACAGAGAGACTGCATAAGACAGGGATATGGAAAAATAATTAGAAAGGAGTATCAACAAATTTTATGAAACTATTGATTGGCAGTTTGAGGGAAAGTAAAGAGAAAAGAATGAGCCCCAGTTTTCTACTTTGGACTCCTGGATAGAAAATAATACACTATCAAAATCATGAAGGATTATGTGCCCACCTCCCAGAATCATGCATGGGTGATGTGATGTGGACTTGTACATCTGGAAACTACCTAATTGTTACCAACCAATGTCACCCCATTACATTTAACAATAAAAAAATATCATGAAAGATAAACTAAAAGTTCATCAGCAGAGGTGGGTGGTCACATGAGATAATTTGTTTTATTTTAGATGCACAAGGTTGAATCTGAGATGTTTTGGGATTTCAAACCGAATGTTTCACTTTGTAATACAGTGCTGTAACTGTCAAATGTGCCTTAAAAAGTAAAGTATCCAAAGAAAAATATGCAATATTGACTTCCGGGAAGATAAAACTATTTGATAAATTTCAGAAGAAGTAAAAAAGGGACAGAATAGAAAATATGGGACAAAGAAACTTTATATTTTTTCCTTAAGATAAGGTTATCCCTGGCACCATTTAGAAGAAGCTGACATTGTATTTGAGACTGTTTCACCTCATTTCTACATTTTTATTTCATGTTTAGACCCTTAATCCAAGACAATTAATTTCTTCATGATACAATAATAAGTCTCCCTATCCTTCAGAAAACATACTCCTTTTCTCTCTGGCCTTTTATCAGAACTTTCTGATTCCCAGACCTCCTCTGCTTCATCTCTTATACAACCAAACATCTCATTGCCTTATATTTAACTTCTCTCAGTTACGTTAATTGATAGTCTAGCAGTCCTAATAGGGACATAACCATTTTCAATAGGTATGAATTAAAACATAATAATAAAAGCATCCAATAAATATTAAATAGAGTGATGCTACTAGGAAAAGTTCTTTGGCTGTCTATGATATTTCACTTGCCACAGTCCAAAGTGAAATTTGCAGTCAAGTGGATATATGTCTTAGGTATGGCCTCTCATAATTAATATCATTTGATTGAGATGTGTGTTCAAAATATCAACAACATATACATGTAATGCAAGTATAAATGATTGTACTGGGTTGACCAGTATATTTTCTTCTTGTACTTAGAAGTACATTAAAATCTCAATCACAAATAAAAGATTGTTTGTAGACCATGGAATCAGACTACGAGGGGATTTTTAGCTTAATAGAATGTTAAATTACATTAGGTTACTAGAACTCAATGCATCATCTTCCCAATGTTGTCCTTTGTCTTAGATTTCTAATTGTTACACTGTCAAAAATTCTATGAATGAAAATTGAAAAAAAATATGGCCTTGGATGAGAAATTATTGTGAGCATCAGAGTTACAATATGGATGGGTAACTAACGGCCTGATGGTGATTCCCACCTCATCTCATTTCCAGTGAGGTCAGCCCCACACACTTTACCTTCATGAGGCCTTGTAGACAATTCCCTTATCTTCCTACTTAGACGAATTAACAGCTTCCATCACAAGTTGTGTTCTTCTTCTGTTGTATATCCTTAAAGTTTTCCATTAATACTTGAGTAAGGATTAACCTCTCATATTTATTTCTGAAGAGAACACATAGATTGATTATTGATTCTTTGGAAATTATTGGCAGTTAATTTATATCATATTTTTTAACCGATTTTTTAAATTTTATTTTATTATTATTTTTTTTACATGTGATGGCCCCTCCTCATGTCCCCCAGCCCTCCTCTCCACCTGCCCACCCCCACCCCCAGGCAACCACCAAAACACTGACTGAGTCCATGGGGTATTTGTTTCTTTGTTACTTTCAGTTTTATATTCCACTTACGAGTGAGGTCATATGTTTCTTTCTTCTTTCTGTCTGACTTATTTTGCTTAATAAGATGGTATCAAGGTCAGTCCATGTTGTCACAAATAGCTGTATTTTATCTTTTCTTATTGCTGAGTAGTATTTCATTGTGTAAATGTATCATTTCAATATTTCACTTCTCTTGCGAAAAGAGGAACACCCGAGCAGTCAAAACTAAATACTGTTTGGTAAGCTGAAAAAATGTTGTAAAATTTATACCTTTTGAGTTAATGTGTGTGTGTTCTTTTAATGTGCTAAAAATAGTATCTTTTCTCCGTTTTTAAATTTTTACTTTGGATAGATAATGTTACAGCTTCTTCTGATAGCCAGACACATTATCCATTGTACCACTCGCCCACAGCCAGCTATGACAGACTTTTGATTATGGTCTTGATGATGTGTGAGGATACTGCTAATTCTACATAAATGCATCTATTTTTAAAAAGTGTCTGTTATAACTATGAAAATTAAACTTAGTGCCAATGCCTGGGACAAACAGGCAGACTGTTCTTGACAGTTGAGGGAAAACCAATCCAAAAAACACAGCAAATGCGAAAGCTTAGTGAAGGAGAGTGCAGAGAGCATACTCTTATTCAGTGGGCAATGGGAGTTTGCTTGAGTGCCAGGGTCAAGAAAGGGCCTGCACAGAAGGCTGGAGAGATGGGCAGGGGTTAGATCAAAGGAGCAAATTGTTTCATATTTTTAGGCAAAGCAGAGCCACTTAATATTTCTCCTGATGGGAAAAAAAAAAATTCCTCTCCCTTCTTCCTTCCTGTCATTGTTATTTGTTTCTTCTCTCCCTCCTTCTCTCCCACCACCCATCACTCCCACAACCCATCTCTCCCTCCACCCATCCCTTCCTCCAACCCACCCTTTCTCCCCCCTTCTCTTCCTCACTGCCTTCTTTCCTCTCTTCCTCCTCTTTTTTCTTCCTTTCTTCTGACTCTCTTCCATTTCTTCTGTCTCTATTTTACCCTTTCTTCTTTTTGTTCATCAGTCTTTTTGTTTATCTTCTTACCCCAGTCTCCCTTTTCTTTACCCCTTTCTGTCTTTCTTAAAAATAAATTGCCTTATGAATATGATCCTTTTTTTTTCTTTTTTTTTAACACATGGCATGGAGCATGATAGAAAATATATGTAGTGGATACTGGGACAGCTCAAAAGGTTGAACGCTTGACTTGCAACTGTGATGTCTGGGGATCAAATCCCAGTCCCACTCCATGCAAACACACATGCTAAACAGTAGCATGTAACTGGTAGGATGGCGGTAAAGGTTCTCCACTCTGGTGAAGGAGGCCTCCAGTTTAATTCTGCCCCCATGCAGCCTCATATCCACCTATGTAGATTAAAACTATGTCAAAAAAACTAATGATGTACAACTATGAAGATGGCTCTGGGTCTTCCTCCCTTCTCTCTGCCTCTATCTCTTTATGTCTCTCTCACCTTCTCTCAAACAATAAAATCAACCTTTAAAAAGAAAGAATATGTACACTTTAAATTTACTGTGATACTTCCGTCTCTTTTCTCCTTTTTTTTTCCAGCAGGTGAAATATTTTCATTTCACCGTTGTCTTTAAAACCACAAAGACCCTATGTTTTTCATATAAAAACATTAGTATAGATAATTATCTTCTAGAAAATTATTACAAAGACCCTTTCAAAGAAAAATGCATCCTATTATGTGATTTCAATGAGGTTACTTGGAAAACCCTTACGTCTGGACTGATACCTAAAACATACCACTCCACCAATGAGTTTCTTTGGTTCTAAGTATAGACTACTGTCATCAGTACATATTCTTACATCGTTACATATTTGACAATAGCCATATAGACTGGTGTATCACTCATGCTCCATTCGTTCATCAGCCTTTTCTGCAGGATCGTCAGCAGGCTGAGCAGGCTATGCTTTTCTCTGTGGCCTTTCTTAAAGACCTTCTAAAGGAATGGAGACACATCATCATTATCATCATCATAAATCATAAACTTCAAGCCTTTACCAACAATTCCAATGGAAACATTCTTTGGGGAAGCCAGGATGACTCAACAGGTTAAGTGCTCACTTTGCAGCCCCGGGGACTGTGCGGACCCATATGCTGAGTTGTGGTGTGCTTCCCATGTGAGAGGCCCCCAGTTTGGTTCTTGCCCCCTGGTTTGGCCCCTGTCTGGAGAGGGTGTGCCTTCCATGTGGGAGGCCCCCATTCCAGTTCCCGCCCTGCATGGCCCCCACCCACCTGTGTGAAGAAAAATCATGTCAAAAACTGATGACATGCAACTATGGAGACTGCTCTGGGTGCCTCCTCCCAGCTTCTCTCTGTCTCTCTCTTTCTCCATCAAAGACAATAAAATAAATCTTAAGAAAAAAAAAGAAAGAAACGTTCTTTGTAGTTAGGTCCTGTTCTGCCGGAAGTGTCTCTTTTAGGCATGCAGACCATGCTTACTCAGTTCATTCAAATTGTGCTCCATAAACTCAAACATATGTCTTTCCAACTAAGTACAAGCTGGTTGAGAGCAGGCACCAATGGACATAGCTCTGCAGTTAAAATAGTTAGTGGATGGACAGGTTTGGAAAATATAAGGGCCCATATCATCACAACCAGCAATAAGCAGCCCAACACCATATGGTCTCCAGGTGTATCTTCGCTTCGGTATCTGGGTCTTGCTTCCAATTAGAAATATAAGATAAGACACAGAAAGAAGTCTGTCAAATACAAATCTGGAATCCAAACACTCCTGGTGCATAAAATTACATGAGTCTAGCCTCAGCAATAAATCCTGCAATTGAGCTACTGATATGGTCGTCAACATGGAGAAGTTCTTTTGCTGATGAGCTGCAACTTCTGACTGTGTTCTCTTCAATGCAACCAACACTGCATGGGTATTTGATTTCAGATCAACTGTGGCTGAACCTTGTTTGACGGCTTCCACTGAATATTCAATTTGACAAATCCTGCCCTGAGGACTCATCACTCCAAACAGTGACATCATTGTCATGCTGGCTAGGAAACATAGTTCTGTCGTGGGCCTGCCTTCACCCTCCTGCAAAGCTCCTCATTTTTCTTTGGGTTTCCAATTACTGGCCTCTGTAGCGAATTTTAAAATTATCTATTAATAGTATACATCTTACTTTTTCCAGAACTTCATATACAACTATTTGGATAGATAGATAGATATATACTTCATTTGAGATATCAGAAAGATATATGATAGCTCCTTCACTCAAAAAAAAGAAAACACAATAATTTATTGATTAAATCAAACTGGTAGCCAGAATAACAACAGATATAAAATAGCAGAATCAAACAAACTACCTCCCCATCATATCCCCATCAATAATGAAAGGAAAGCAATAATACTGGTCAACAGAAGATAATAAATCCCATCATTATGGCTTCCATTAAAAAAAAGATTAAATTAGTAATATTCTGTCTTGTAAGCTACTTCCAAAAAATACTAAAGTAGACTAATTGAATGTCAGTAGTTTATTTAACATGATCAATAGAAGGATGAGTAGCCACAGTAATATGTATGTATAATTAAATGTTTAAATAATGATTAATTATAAAGTTTGTACTAAAATATTATATAGGAGAAATTGGGATATTTTTTCTCTGCACTAACTTGTGCCTGATACCTACCAAAAATAGGGGCATTTTATAATATATTCAACATGGGAAAGTAGATAGACATACTTTTACTATAATAGCATTCAGAAGGGATGCTGGAGGGAGGATTGTTTTCTATGACATGAATATTTTGATTGTTTTGTTCATACTACACCTTAAGATTAGCTCACAAAGAGCCCTTTATCCCTCCTCTTGCCCACTCCAGAGAATCAGGAGACCATTTTGCAGAATCACTAATTGACTAAGGATGAGTGATGACTCATGTTGGAAATTAGGCAAAATACAAAGAGGGACCTGGTTGGCCGGTGGGGGGGTGGGAGGGGGAGTGGGGGATAGAGGAATTTACATAATAAAAACAAAGAAAGGAAGATAAGATAATCACCTTTGATAGACTCAGGGTTGGCAAGTGGTCCTGTAATTTCCTGCCCCAGACTCACTTCTCTGTATAGTTGGCCTTCAGACAGAGGAATAAGCATTGGGAGAAAGAGCCAGATCAGATCAGGATGAACAGCAAATGTTTGTCACTCTGACTGAGCCATTCTCTGAGCAGTCTCACAAGGGTTAGGTCTCTACAGCGTTGAGTGCAGACACCACCTTACTAATCACAAAATTACCACAAGAGGCAGAAGATAGGTCTGGTTAGTGTAGGTATACTCCTTGTGACTCATCCAAACTCTCACATGTGTTAAGCTCCTGCTGATACCCGCAGGCTGCCACGCAGTATTTAACAATGTTGCCTATACCTGAGTTTGATTCATCCCATTACCAACAAACTATAATATTATGACTCACCTTTATTGGAAGTCCCTGGAAACTAACTTTAAATTAGCAGTCACTTTTGCTTTTCTCCAAAACCTAAAGAAAACAATAGGAACTTAAAAGATAAGTTCCACCTACATGAAATTGTTATCCCTTGATGAATAGGACAAGAACTATGGAAAGAAGTATCAAATGAATCTTGAGTCTGATGGCCTTTGTGGTGTGTTCTACATGAACAGTTGTGTCATATTAAAAGGTTCTAATGGATTTTGCCTAAGTCTTGAAGTCTTGCATGTTCTTAACATATATAAAAAGGAAAAAAACAAAAGAAGGAAAATTAGAATGTATAACTGTTGTATTGTGAATAATGTAATTATTACTAGTTCATGGGGCCTCAAATTCCAAGTACTCTAAGATGGTTCATTGGTTTTTAAAGTCATATTTATGGAATGAATATATGATTGCCTGTTCGACTGTATCAGCTTAGCCATTAAGTTATGGTAACCACTAAGGAAGGGTCATATAGTATCATTTTTTTTTTTTTGAGAGGTTAAGCGAAAAAGAGAGAGAGAGAGAGAGAGAGAGACAGAGATAGAGAGAAGAGGTGGAAGGCCTGGAACAATCTCCATAGTTGTACATCATTAGTTGTGACATAGTTTTATTCCACAAAGGTGGATGTGGGGCTGCATGGGGTGGGTATGGAACCAGTGCCTTTCCACATGGGGAGATGAGAATCTTTGCCACTGTGCCATCCTGGCACTTACCAGTTGCTCCACAGTTCAGCATATAAGGTTGCAGAGGCCAGGGTGAGAATTGAAGCCCAAACCTCATGATTTTGAGACAAGTGCTCAACCCCAGGAGTTTCCTGTTGTATGTTATCTTGACAGAGAGTAAGCAAGTTTTAAGGAGAAATCTCTACTCCCATTCACTTGTTCACCTAATAAGCCTCAGGGAAG
The DNA here is from genome assembly GCA_004027555.1 of Craseonycteris thonglongyai. Taxonomy (NCBI): domain Eukaryota; kingdom Metazoa; phylum Chordata; class Mammalia; order Chiroptera; family Craseonycteridae; genus Craseonycteris; species Craseonycteris thonglongyai. The sequence goes on along the minus strand of PVKE010034298.1, from coordinate 843 downwards.
TGAAGATATTTTGATGTTCAAGAAGAATTGCAATAATACCATCATGAACTGTACCCACATTATGCAGCCTCTGCATAACAGGCCAGTGCCAGGGTCCCCTACTAAGGAAGGATGACACAGGCAATCTAAGCACTATGGAGAGGGTCCAGTCTTACCCACTGGTCTCTAGTGCCTTAATCTCAGTTCCTCTGTGAGAAGCTGGTGATAACCATTAGCCATTGGGGTTAAGAGTACATATTTATTTTTGGCAGTCTTCTCACATGTTCTGCTGATCTTTTATCACCTGTAATTTTACCCACATGGTTTTGCATTGGATTATCAATCATGTTGTGGTATTTGTGGCTATCACTCTTTGCAAATGAACTTGCTAAAAAGTCAGTTAATTGATATCCATGCAACTTTTTAACTTTTAAATAATGCGTTCTGTTGAATTTTGGTTGCATGGTATACTTGATAATCATGTGTGATGTTTAATGGTATAACTATATATCTCTATTTAACTTGGACATCTAGGCTTATTTCCATGTTCTTTTCACTGGCTCTATATTTCTCTCCACAGCTAATATTTACAACACTTGCTTGAATAAAAGGAAGAGGCATTTTAAACTCTTTTTATGAAAAAATCACATCCAGTTTGGTATGTGGCCTGGAAATCTTTCTCTTGGTATTGTGCCTTGAAAATTTCTAAGTTATGTCAATAAACATCCCTTTCTCTTCTTCCCTCCTCTTTACTGGATATTAGAAAAAAATTATTTACAATTGCTTTTTGACAATTATGTCATTTAATTGGATAGATAACTGATGTGACCACAATGTCAATCTTATGTTTGTTTCCCTTCCACT